>MU184168.1:0-24676 GCA_016904865.1 Pissodes strobi | reverse complement strand
ATCTCCTGATGATGCTAACATGGTTAGCGAAACGCGCGTCGAGTGCAAAAATTCTGTTTCGGTATTGTGGATAAAGCTCTGTTTTAGTGCATGTTGCCGAAGGTTCCAAACCCCAACTAGTTAAGCAGTCCAGGTTCCTCTAATCTCCACAAAAAATTTTTATGTAAAGTATGTCTCTTTAACATCCTTCGATGTATTTAGTTCATTAATCAAAACGTATCAAGTCCTGACAATTTCCTATTTATTGCTCTTACTATAAAATTATTTTGAGCGTTGTGGCTATCTCAATAGAAATTGTTTATATGATTAGCGCAATAATTTTCAAATACTTACAGATAAATTATGTTGATTTATATATATCATAATGTAGGTATAGTGTCTACATCTAGTTTTAATAGTCGATAAATTAATGCCTGGTTCATTTGGTGAATAAATTGGACGTGAACACTATTCAGTTTCATTGCCTCGGCTGTTTGTCTTAAGGAGTGTTAGTGGTTTCAAGTCCCATCAATATTCTATTATACAGCTGGTACACACTCGATAGAAATGTCTTTTAAACACCGCTTTTTCATGTGCGGTTCTGGTAAGATGTTTACACGTTCAATTGAGATTCCCGACTATCATCTTTGCTATTTCTCTCCGACGCTACCATCCAAAACGAGTTCGTAATTTTTGTCTATAATTTCTGTAGAGGTTTGATCAATCGGGCATTCACTGTGGGCGCATCCAAACAGCTTTTGTTCGGTTAGGTGTATGTAAATTTGTCAACCTATATGTTCACAGCTTTAAATGATAGGTAGACCTCCAAGAACCACAGTTATTTTGATTAGGGTACGCTTACTTAAAACATTGTTAACAAGAACGTCAATATCAGAGACATTGGGGTTCTTGCTACTGGTCATACAAAGGTTTAAATTTAATGTTTGAACATTTTAATAAAGGCGATATTTGCATGGTTATTTATTTTAATTATCAAATTATCTCATTATATTTTGGGTCAAATGAATTAATAATTACTGTAAATCGCAAAAAGATAAGAATTTTGATTTTTCTTTTTTCTAACCTTATCTAATACTTGCGTACTGATCAGTTTAAATGGTTGGCCAGTATTAAGATTATTGTATATAACATTGGCAATACCAGCATCAATAATTTTAATAATTTTTAAGATGTTGGATCTATTCCATGTAAGTCTTTATTTACATTGTTGTACAATGTTTATTAAATATTTTTCTTTTAATAAATGACTTGCGAAGTTAGATTATTTATGGCATTTGCTTGTAAAATTGTGCTATTAACTAAATAGCAGTATAAGTTGATATAAAAGGTTGCATAATATATGTACAAATTTCCCTGTCAAATGTTCATATTTTCACTGACATTAAAACTCAACTAAGTCCGCGATATTAAGGTATAAGGTGCACTAGCTGAAATGATGTATTCGACACCAAAAGGAGCGTACTTTGGATCTACTTTTGTGGCAATATTTTTATTTTCTGAGAAAAATAAACGAGAGGTACGTTGTTGCCGATGGTTGTTTCGGATCCATAATGCTGATTGTTTTGACTTATAGATTTATATATATTGAGCTAAACTGATTTCTCCTTAGCACACATGTTGTTTAGCTGTTGGTTTGCGTCAATTTTAGCAACGAAATTGAACGACGTACGTTCAGACGCATTGAACCTCTACGCGAAACCCTTTGTGCGTGCTCAAAAAACCGATTTCGCTCGAAGCACTTCGAACTGTTCGGCGATCTTTACCTGTAATGGCTGCGGTGCTTTCCAAACCAAGGATTTGTGTTAAGAAGACCTGGCTAAGGAAGTTGGGGGTGGGTTATCAATTGGCACTCAGTAGGGGAGGAAAGAGAAGCTTTGTCAAGTTTGAAAGCTTCTAGCGGAATGGGGAAATTGTCTCAACAGATTTGTTTGTTGATTAAAATATGCAACCACATTTCTTCTCGTACAATACACGGTTGCCAAGTTAAGTTGAAAAATGGATGCCAGTGGTGTAACAACAAATTTACCAAACCGTACTTCCCGCATGTATATATTTTTCTTAAAGGTACCTACCCTACAGATTCGTATACAACTATACCATACATGCATAATTTTTCTTTAAAACTTTCATTGTCGCAACCGATCGTCCGGATTTTGAATAATCTTGTATTGGTCATCAACCCCATCGGAATTGTTTAATCCAGAATTTTCTGTAAACATATCGGTCTTCTATTTTCGTCCCCCTTCACAAATAATATTGGCTCTTTTTCGACCTTCGTTGCTATAATTTTGAATCAATTATAATCTTAAGGCTTGTTAAGAATAAATTCCATGTAAACGATTATATCACTCTACGTCTTGGCAAATCGAGTACGCAGTCAAAAACCTCACTTAAAGTAAAGTTCCAAATCATTTTGGAAAATTATTACAACTTTCTAATGTTTTGATTCATTTTATAAAATTTAATTTTATAAACTTTTTTCCTGATATCTATTTAGTTTGCGTTAGTCCAGTTAGAGTATAGTTTTAAATAGTACTATTTAGTTAACCCATAGCAATATTTTAGGGGATTTGATTTGTTCCCACGAAAATCCAATAACTTTGTTTGCTCAGTATGCTTATCAGAATTTGCTTCTCGAAGAAAATTAACTCGTCATTTGGAAAATGTGATAATCGATGCATCTAGTTACTGTTCGACTTGTAAGAGGGTTTTCAGTTCAGGCGAAATGTGTGACCATCCCATAGAAAGCAAAAAAAATAATTGTAATATTTGTAAAGCTCGACTGGATGTCTTGAAACTAAAAGAGCATCTTTGTTTTCACAGTACTGTAGATATAAAGCAGTTGAGTAGAGGCAAAAACTGTAATAAACGAAAAAAATTACGGTTAAATAAACAGAATTGTATTGGACGATCGACCAGTAGTTCCATTACTGAAAAGAAACTTTTGAAGAAGGAAAAAAAACTGGATTGTTCAAAACGAGATTCTTCTATAGGTGAAACTGTCATAACAGCTTGTGAATTAGATGAAACTAGCGTTGCAAAACAAGACTTTACGGAAGAAATAGACATTTGCATTTTCTGTTCGAAAGAGATTCCTTTAGAACTTTTAGAGCAGCACGAAAATGGTCATCGGGAAGAAGAAAGGCGCAGAGCAAAACAACATAGAGAACACATTCCAAAAGACGGCACTACTCTATGCACCATATGTGGTGCTTCGGTGTTCTGCAAGGATTTGAAGAAGCATGAAAGAACTCATAGAAGGTTGGGTACTGTGATATGTACGATCTGCGGATTTCAAGCGAAAAACATTTATCAGCACATGACGACTCATAGCGAGGAAAGAAAGTTCGCTTGTCAGGAGTGTGGTTTGGCATTTAAACATAAGAAAAACCTGGATGCTCATATGTTGGTGCATATAGCAATAGGAAAACACAAGTGCCCAACATGTGAAAAGGCATTTAAGACGCCTTACAATTTAAGGGTCCACATAAGGAGTCATCAAGATGTTAAACCATTCTCTTGCCAGTATTGCGATAAAACATTTACGACAAAGCAGTCTAGGGATAATCATATGAAAACACATATGCTTTATAGTATTTAAGACAAAATATGTCTCAAATTTTCTTTACTTTTATATCGTAGTTTGTTACATTGCGCACACCCACAAAGACAAAAATAGTATAAAATGTAATACGTGTAATTAGCTAAAATCTAGCTAATGTAGGAGCGTCTTTGGGAAAGTGTTTTATAAGGAAGTATAAAAAAGCAAACTTTTTTGTGGTTAATTATTTCCTTCTTTTGCTCAATCATCTGATATTTCATGATTTTTGATGAAAAATGATATTTAATTTTTTTTTCTTATGTGCTCTGTTTTGGAGTAAAGCCGACTTGAACTTCATGTTGCACACCATGCTGAGCAATGTATTTACAAAGCTGATATATACTCGAGTATATCGTTTACGATTTTAGATATATCGCCCCTGTAGAGCAAAAGGAGCCGCTTTCTGAAAAAATGGTATTTGACTTTTATTTTTTTATCTTAATAGGAGCTTTATTTTTTCTGTAGAAGGTTTTCCGATATTCCAAAGTTTTTGTTTTTTTAACCATCATTTTTGAATTTTTTAAGTACCCTGTATAACTTATCCTTAATTTAGCACTGTCAAAATTACTTTTTTTCCAAGCGCCCAAGAATAAAATTTCCCGTGAAATCAATAATAAAAAAGTTTCCTATTTAAATTGGCGCTTGGCCCCTTTTTGCTCTACAGGGGCGATATGTTAAATAAAAACAGTTTCCAAATGCGCTCTTTTAGGGTGTTATTATACCCGTTTAGGGATATTTCCGACCCAGAATTTGTAGTTTCCTGAAAAAATTGGATTAAATAATATATACAGGTCTCGAACCCAAATTCATTTTAACCAAATTATTTTAAATCTTTCGGTTGAAGTCTAATTTTTGTCCACACATTTAATTGAATAAACTGTGATAATGATTAAATGATCTTAATTATTGCGAATTATCTGATTTTTTTGCCGTTTGTTGTATTAAAGAGATGTTTTTAGGTAATTTTATTTATTTGGTAGGTTTTACAAATGCATTGTTGATAATATGTTTGTATAATAAACTTGTTTTTGATTTTACTTGCTTCAATTGACTTTTGTTTTTTTTTTCAAATAATGCACGTTTTCTGGACAAACGTGTAAAACTAGTTGCCAACATTTTCTCGGACAAAACGTTAAATAAAAAATAAACTTGGCAATCTTTTTAACAACTTTGAAAGTAAAGGAGAAAGGGAATTTTAAAGACAACTACTACGGAACAAGAAGTAGTTTAAGATAATAGTAAATCTGTGCAAGAATTTTTTTCAGAGACAAATAGAAACACGTAAACAGTTCGTTTGGGACTATTGGGAAAGGACTTGACATATTTGCTAATGGATTCTACCTCTAAGGCAACTTAAAAATCACCGAAATGAAATAGATTGATATTTGTGATGGGGCGCGCGGAGCACCAACAACTATATATTTAGTTGTGGCAACTGAATAATTAGAGTCTAAACTATTTTTACAATTTACAGGGATTGTTGCTCGAATTTTGTACAATACAGGTCTAATACTATACCCTGTCCTCGCACACTAGCGATTAATTAGTTTCTCTAGTTTGTTTATGTTAATTGAATAAATAAGTTTGTTTTACAGCCAACCGCTTACGAGTATTTCGACGTGCACTAGGGAATTTAACTGCAACGAGCAGTCTATCGAAACTAGCACGGCTTATTCTGATATACTTGAAAAAATGCATAGGTTTTTGTAGTAATTGAAAGGGAAGCAGATTTCATTGTTAATAATAATCTACCATTGGTGGGTGAGCTTGCGGAAGACTCGATTATGATATTATGTATAATTGTTATATTTTGTGATACGATTAAGTACAAATACTACCTGTAAATAATTGTTTGTGTGAATCGTTGTTGGAAAAGATGTAAGATTGGAATGTCGTACTGCAGTTTTAATTTTTTTTCTTCTGATTTTGGGCATGCCGTGGGTTAGTTTTTGTTCGTTGAGCTCCCGTAGCGAGCGTAGGGCCAAGCGTGAAGTGAAATATTAGTTTAATGATAACGAAATTTGGGCTAAGAGCCGTATTATAGTGGATATACGCAGCTTGCATGTGTTTC
The DNA here is from genome assembly GCA_016904865.1 of Pissodes strobi. Lineage (NCBI taxonomy): Eukaryota > Metazoa > Arthropoda > Insecta > Coleoptera > Curculionidae > Pissodes > Pissodes strobi. The sequence continues at coordinate 19,004 of MU184168.1, read as the reverse complement.
CGCCACTATATGCCATTGATTGCCCACCATTCAAAACATATTACAACAGTAATAACGTTGGCGTTGTTTCAAATCTATTTCTTCGCATTGCGTTTGCTACTAATGTATTATATGTATCGGTATCAACTTCTCAAAGCATAAGCTACCTTGGAACTTGTAAATGTAGGTACAGCTAAAGATTTTCATAATTACATATGTTAATATAAAAAATATTGAAAGCTGGCAACTGCATGTGGAAATAAAGTGACATTCGTGCCGGGTTGTATATTTATTTACACATCCTACTATACAGGGTGTCCCAAATTCGAGCCTCATCATTGGGATCTCGGAAACTAAAAGAGATACGAGGTCGATTAAATGGAGGCAGGGCCGTTCTTACTACCCCTGCCGCGTTTGTGCAAGCCTAAAATGCCGCCCCTATATTTTAAAGAAGCTAAGTTTTTTTGTAACAAATATATTTTATTAAATAATCACTGATATTTAACATGCAGCTTCGTAAAAACAAGAGATAAACCTTAATAATAATTATAATCAGAAAATATGTAAATAAATAAAAACTTAATACTAATAATACTTATAATAAAAAATATAAAAGTAAAACAAACGAACAACAAAATACATCCACAACAAAACCTTTGCACTTTATCTTCTTTTTGTAATTTATTTTTTTGGTACTGTGCTTCAGAAAACCGTTTTGTCTTTCTTTCGGACATCTGAAAATAAAGAAACTGCATTAATAGAATTTATTAGCGTTGTTCATTTCATGTGAATGAAAAAAAATTAAATAAAAATTAATAACATATCTTACCTATAAAAAATATCAACTACCACTTATGCTGTAAGTACTGAATAAGCTTAGGCGAATATAAACGAAAAATTATACGTATTATAACGTACAGGGTTTTCATTTATATTTCGACACACACCTACAGAGTTTATTAAAAGAGGTAGGCAAAAACTTTTTACATAAAAGTTTCATGGTTTTTTCTCTATTATGTTTCAAACATATCAATAAATACAAATGAGTGTCGCAAAGATAAGAAAATGAACATCTTCACTTTTTTAAAAGAAACACCTGTATATTACTTCATTTTTGGACTCTCTAGAGAAATCTAAACACATTTTGTGTATAATATCCTATACTTATCTTTCGCTATTTACGAAATATTGACAGTTGAAAGTCGGTCATTTTGGCACTTTAACAGGCTCTAAAATCTAAACTACACGAGATCAAAGAAAACGGTTTGCACATTCCTGTCTTAGGTTTTCAAAAACTATCGAATGATGGTAATTTCCAATTTAACCCGGGGATAAAATTAACCGGAACTTATAAAATTCCGGTTAAATTCAAAGTTACTGTCATTCGATAGCTTAAGAAAACCTAACATAGGAATGTACAAACCGTTTTCTGTGATCTAACGTCTCATTTTTCGTAAATTATTTTCGTGCACTTTAGATTTTAGAGCCTGTCAAACTGTGAAAATGACCGACTTTCAACGGTCGATATTTCGTGAACAGCTAAAGATAGGTATAGGACATTCTACACGAAATGTGTTTAGATTTCTCTAGAGAGTTCAAAAATGTTGTAATATACAGGGTGTTCCATTTAAAAAATGTGAAGTTGCTATTTTTTTTAACTTTACGGTGCTAATTTCTTTTTACTGATATGTGCAAAAGATAATAGAGAAAACCATATAACTTTTATATAAAACGTTTTTGCGTTTTATTAAACTCTGTAGGTGGGCGTCAAAGAAAACCCGTACGTCTCTTATACGATACCTCCCAATCCTACTATTTTCATTTTTCATATTTTATCTCAGACCTAAAATTTCTAAGAGACACATTTTTCAAAGTGTATTATAATATCGGATTATTAAATGAATTAAAACATACTTACCTTTTATCTTTCGACAAAGAAAATAAGGTGTTAATCACTCAATCGTAGAAAATATATCAAAACAACTAACACTTCTCTAGTCACAGTTTATTACCCTTTTACAATTTTACAAGTAAGAGTGAGTTAACTTATAGGGTAAAAAAATTGTAAATGTATTATACTTTTTCTACGGGCGGCCTGGGGCCGCCTCTAAGCTTCGCCGCCTTTGTGCCCGCACAACGTGCACACCCCTAAGAACGGCCCTGAATGGAGGCAAAGTTGCGCAATTTGATGCTGATCAAAATGAAAAATTCCGAATACTTCCGAAGATATTTAGAAAAAACCGAATATTCGCGATTTAATTTTTATTTTTTTATGACTCTATTTAAATAGATATATTCTCATTACTACTTTTTCTTTCTACAAGATGGTGTTATCAGATTTTCAAATCGACGTTTCGTCTTTGAGCTCCCATAATCAACTTTGTTTTTTTAAATACGGCCTTGGATTTTTTATTACGGACTTTAAGAGCTTCTAATGTCCCAAAACCAATGATGTCTCGCACTTATTCGAAAAATCATTTTAATGATTTCCTGGTAAAATCTTACCAAAAACCTGTCTCTCTCTAACACATGAGTTCTTATGGAAAATGCCATTAACATGAATTTTTCGAATAAGTGCGATACATCATTGGCTTTCGCACTTTGGATACTCTTAAAATCCGTAATAAAAAGTCCAGGGCCGTATTTAAAAAAAAAGTTGAAGATGGCAGCTCAAAGACGAAACGTCGGTTTCACCATCTGGCAACTGGACCACATATAACTGCTAAAGACCATTCATACAGATCACCGGTTATGATAGTGTACTTGAACTTAATTCACGTCGGAAAACGGTTGTAAGTTATTCCGCACCCTGCTCTGGTGCCGTCGTACAATAGGATATGTAAATATGTCTCGGTTACAAAACCTACCCGATTTCAGCACCCTGGTGCCGTAGTACAGTAGGATGTGTAAATATGCGACCGGGTTCTTTAGATGAAGTAATTTGAGGGTATGAATGATTCAGGTCAATTTTATTCCAATTTCGTTCAAAATCTGGTTCATTTCTTTTGTTTGTTAGCTTGAGTTGTCAAATGAGCTAAAGGTATATTTTCTCTGTCATCGCTTTCATTATCGCGAGGTAGTTCCGGGGATTTTTCAATAGAAATAGCATTACCTGATGTTCCTGGTTGTGGATCAATTGCAAAGACTCATCATTTTCTTCCTGATCATTATTACTTTTAATGTAGAATACTTTATACATTTGAAGGAGCTTCAGCATCACCAGAATCTTCTTCTGGATCAATTCCATTATTTGGAAGGGAAATGTAAACATCAGCTTCACAAAACTCCTCATTTTCCACTAAATCGATTATGTCATTTTTATTTTACCTTTTGATAGATTGTCAACATTCATTTAGGCGGATGTTCCAGTTTGTGCGTCATGCACTAAAAAGCTAAAATACAGGAGTCGTAAACTTTCTTTCGGATATGCAGTTAACTTTTGGAATATTTGAAAGCCTAAGATTATTTTCCGATCGCCACTAACCCAAGTCGAATCCTTGGCTTACTTCGTTCAATGTCTCTTATTTGAAATTATTTGATAATAGTAGTGGTAGCTACTAGGTTTAAGCGGTCTTTCTCGCCAACCACACTCACTCACATCCGCTATTTCTGAGCCATCCGAGACAATGCAGTTCTGGAACCTTAGTTTCTTTCAAGGGAGGCTTATTACGTTGAAGAGTTTTCTTCTTAGTCGCATTCACGCATCACATATCAAATGATATCGAGTTTCCGTGCCTGTCAGTTATTTTAGTGCAAGCTTCTTTTTTTATGGCAGTGGCACATACACTAAAGGGAGATCCTATGGCGCTCGACGAGCGGAGTGTGTGTAAAGATGTTGATTGACACGGTTCTTGCCTAGTTGTAGGTTGTAATTAGGGGGAAACAGATGTCCTGGAAGTGAGTTCCACAGTGATGCAGTTTTTTGCGAAATAGGTCACCAAGCTTCTGGGAGGCTGATTTTGCGATGTTAGCAACGTGGTCATGCCAGGACATATTGCTGTTGACCGAGACATCCAGTAGTCCGATTAACGAGGATGGCCGATCCTGCCATATTGGCCCTCTTGGTAAACGTGGCTGCTTGGGTTAGTTTGCGTTGGTTTGAACTAGTTTGAACTGGACTAAATTGCTGTCGCCCCAAGTTTGGGCGTTTGGTCTTGATTAGTTGCTGCTGTCTGCGGTGATAACTGTCGCAGTCGCTGGTAAAGATTTTTCTGATCTAAGTTGGGAGACAACGGTACGGTACTGTCATCTGCAAAACGATAAACAGGATTATTCGTTTTAGTCAGCAGTCATTAATATAGATGAGGAACAGAGTTGGTGAAAGTATTGCGCCCTGAGGCACGCCCGCGTTAATGGTGAATGTGTCTATGTGTCCATTAACTGCAACTTGCAGAGACGTTAACGCCGATATCGGCGTTAACGGCAGAGATCGGTTCTTAAGGAAACTGACAAGCCAGCTGCAGAGAGAGGCTGGAAGTCCGAAGAACGGCAGTTTGTTGAGCAAACCTGATTGCATTTGGGGATTTACAATAGCTGAAAGAGCTTCAGCATCTTCGGAATTTTCTTGTGAATGCATTCCATTATTTGGAGGTGAAATGTAAACATCAGCTTCCCAAAGCTCCTCATTTGCGACTAAATCGATTAGATATTGGGTCGTGTAATATCTATAATGAAATTGAAAAATAATGTACCCATTTGTTCCCAGTGTTCCAATATACGAACAAACAGAAAACACCACGTAATTTAGTAACTTTTAATTATATTTTTAAAAATAAATAAAATACCTTGAATTACAATTAATTTATATCGGTAGAACAATCTCAATATTAAAATCATAATGATAATACTTACTTCCTCGTAATTTTGTAAGTCCTCAAATTAGCGTATACAATATATAAAAATCATAAGCAAGTGCATCAAACATTCTTTAATGCTAACCGTTACGTTACTAAAACGATTACGACGACAGCTTGTTCCAATATTGACACTGGGACAATACTAATTGGTCCAATATTGGAACGCTGGAGAAAAACGAGTTAATATATGTAAGCATCGATGGCCTGTAAAAATTCTATATTGCTGCCCTTTTGTAATACTATGAATGCCAAACAATCATAATTCAGAACAAATTAGTAATGTCTGAAATTAGTATTAACATTGAATTTGAACTGTATTCTAAGTAACTTCGATGGAATGTTCAAAAAGAAAGTGTTCGAGCAACATCTATTGAACACTCCCAGAATCCTTGTCAAGGCCTGGAGGAGTAAAAGTTGTGATCTTGGAGCCACGAAACCTTGTAATAAATGGTTTCAACTGGAAAAATTGTTTCCTGCAAAATCTTACTTATTCGAAAGTCCATAGAATAGGAAAACTATAAATCGCAGCGGCCAGAAAGAAATATGATGTTGCATTATGTGTGAAATATAATGTCTTACCTATACATTATGCACTGCCGTTCGACATTTTAAATTTTGGGGTAACTATAGTGGTTAAGCAGCCATTGACCCCAAATCCATATGAACTCAAAATCTGCCGTATTTAACAACTCATTCGGAATGGTCATTGTTGGAAATTTGAATCTAGAGGTCAAACAAACTAACCACTGAACGTTACTGGAACAAAACCCGTTTAAAGAAGTATATTAAATGATTTTGCAGTAGCTAGATACCTAAAAATAACAACATGTAACTTTGAATCCGCCAAAAGCATTGGGAATCTAACTCGTTTAATTTTTAGTTGTTGTTAGCTGTTACTCTGCTATCCGTACAAAGTTGGTGTTTGGCCAAAGACACCATTGAGAGTGTACTAAATTTCAAAGTTGTCGCTGATCTTAAGAATTAAATGATGGTACTCCTCGATGATTTCTGAAACGGTTGACATGGGTATTCACCTTTAACTCTACACATTTTATCATTCAAGTTAAGTAAGCAATTCTATTAGAAATTTTGATATGGTAAAACTTTTTTTTTACCAAAGTTAACATTTCTCAGGTTTTCAATTTTGAAGCTTACTTTAAGCACCTATTATAGAAATATGTTGCATAATAATAATAATAATAATAATAATAATAATAATAATAATAATTGCAAATCGGATAATAATAATAATAATAAGTAGTGGTCTTGCTAAATAAACATTTTCGTTATTGATTTCATACCAACAAGAAATGGTTCCTCGAAGCACCTATGTGACCTGTGAGTGCCCCCCTTTAATCGAACGGCACATTATTTCTAGTTCAGTAATAAATTGTATAAAGTATTTCTATTGATTTATGTAATAAAACTATTCAGAGACGTGAATAATGGTGTTTTCCTCATAATTATCTCTTAAGAGATCTAAACAAAATACCAATCGACGTAAATTCGAATAATAATTTTAGTGTTGAAAAAACTTCTAAAGAATCATATCAAGAAGTTGTGCCCTTAGAACCTGGCCATACCAAAGAACAACACTTAGAAAATGATTCGTTTGCAAGGGATTCAGCCAATAATCTACCGGCCTGCAGAAAGCGGTGTTACCAAACCAAAACATCAGAGAAATATTGCTCCAGGGGCGTTTCTCGAACGAAAATGATCAATACTACTATTACTAGTCATATTAGACCTGTTAATGCCATCAGCCACAGTGTTCCTTCAGATGTAAATCGGATAAAAGACAAGTCGTTGAGTAATAAGACAAAGAAAAATCCGCAATTAACCAAAAGGAATCTTAAAACTGTACAATGTGAGGAGGCAACAGAAAAAATAGCTTTATATTGCTGCAAGAATATGCCAGTATCTCAATTGGTTCACCATGAGGCAAAGCATTCTCTTTTCGAATCAGCTGCTTCTAAGCAGAACAATTCATTGGAAGGCATTGATTCAAGCGATCAAGAAGCTGTTTGTTCTTTTTGTGGCGAATTTGTATTGTATAAGGATATAAAAGCTCATGAAACAAGAAAACACAGAAAAAATGCTTCTAGACGTATTTGTGAAATATGTGGTGCTTTTAGTAGCACTAGCCGCCTTAAAGATCACATGGCAATGCATAGCGAGGAAAGAAAACATCGTTGTGACGTATGCGGTAAATGTTTTAAAATTCGCAGTACCCTCGTTGCTCATAAATTAGTTCATAACAACGTCGGTAAGCATAAATGTTCCACATGTGGGAAGGCTTTCAAAGTGCCGTATAATTTGAGAGTTCATATGAGGACGCATATGGATGTTAAACCATTTGCCTGTAGTTTTTGTGATAAGACCTTTACAACTAAGCAGTGGAAAAATAGTCATGTCAAGAGCCATTTTGAATAGTAAATTTAGAATAACGATTTGTAATATTAAACGAATTTGTATTTTTCCAACTTACCTATGAAAAGTGTTAATAGTAAGGGACATGAAAAACATGTCTTTCTAAATTCCCCCTCTGTTTTTTCGATGTAAAATTGTCATGCGTAACCCAAACTAACCCAATCCCAACATAATCCTTAGAAAGTTAGAGAAAATAGTAGCTACGCAATATTTTCGTTGGTCAAAGCGACCATGTTTGTACCATCAACAACCGCGGCCAGTGACACCGCTTCGCACTGCCAAAACATACGAGTATGGGTATCTTTTCTTCTGACTCGATGGCCAAACCAGGAGCAATGAATATCGATTAATCGATATACCACTTTTGATGGAGCATTACTTGCTGCAGCTATCTATTGATATGAATAATCATTTAAGGCATTAATTTTATCGGAAGTGTTTTAGCAGTAGCTTCTAGAAATGCGCTGCACTCAACCGAATATTCATAATATATCTAATTTTACATTAAATTTTCCAACAGATTCACTGAATGAGAGAGAACCTTTGAATATGTGATAAGTAGGCCTCATATATTTACTGTAATGTTTGAGTATTGTTTCTGTAAGTTTAATTTAAAGGGGTTAGAGAGATTTTTATGTTCAATAATTTTGTAATGCCACATTTCAAGGTACCTTCTGTGAGCATATGTGCAATTATAATTTTTACCATTAAGGACATTTTTATTTTTCCCTTTCAGGTATTATCCTAGTTCAAAATCGTGCTCCTTCTGTAATCTAGTGTTTCCGACATCATTTCATCGTATCTGTCACATGAAGAACTTGGAAGCATTTATTTCAGGCTACTGCGACATGTGCAAAACTTTTGTTAACCTGGAGCAGTCATATTATCATCACGAATTTAAATATTTTTGTCATATTTGCCATACGTACTTCCATTCAAACTATAGAGATCATCAGTGTCCGCACGCTTTAAACTATCAACGCCAGGCATATAAAAGGAGAACAAAATGTTCAACTTGTGAGGGGATATTTTTTTCGGATTTGAGTCTTATCAAACATAAGGAGGAATGTCACAAAAACGCACGAAATGATTTTTTCTTTAAGTGCAAATGTTGCTTCATAGACTTTCAATGCGAAGAAGAATTTGATAAACATATTGGTGCTATGGAAAGAATAATATTCAATCCTGGGTTTATATGTGAATTTTGCATGACAAAGCTTAATTCTCCAGAGAGCGTCAAGGAACATAAAAAGCTAAAACACCAAAAATATCTGGATTTGTTTGCCAAAGTTTCTAGTAGAAACTACGAATGTTCTTATTGTCATTTAGCATTTACAACTACCAAGCGACTTAAGTCCCACAGGCTCGAAAAACATAAGTTTGAAATGATGACTTGTTATTGTGGCAAAGGCTTGTCACTTCCCGAAATTCGTCGACATTACATGAAACACTTGACTCACAAGTACTGGAGGCAAAAACCAAGCATCATTTGTCAAATTTGCGGATCTTCTGTTAAAAACCTCTCAGATCATATGCGCTTTCAACACAAAAATGAAAGAGAGTTTAAATGCGATAGATGTTGCAAAGATTTCAAGAAGAAGTGGCTGCTAACTCGACATATCTTCAGTGTTCACCGAGGAGAAGCGGCGCATATCTGTCAAATGTGTGGAAAGTCGTTTAAGCAGAACTATAACTTAAAGGTGCATATTCGAAGCCATGCCAGTGTTAAGCCGTTTTCTTGTTTAGTGTGCGATAAAACTTTTACTACGAAACAATCGAGAAATGTTCACATGAATATCCATACCAAGGTTGATTATAAGACATAACCGTTTGGCAATAGGCACTAGTCAAATGTTAGTTTCCGGAAAGAATTTAGCTGTCATAAGCTTTTAACCGTTAGTGACTAGATTGATTAAAATTAAGACATTCAAATTACGTCCAGGAGAAGTTTTTGGCGTTCCATTCTTCGTCAAACTACGTCAGCTGTTTTTATATTTATTATATATTAATATTAATACAGTTAGAGGTACTTGCCGAATATTTATAAATCATTTAATTGCAGTTTATTTTCATTGTGAAATCTATAGCATATAGCAATATTTCCTATTAGCTTGAACTGCTGTTTATTACATTTCCAAATTAACTAACCCAAACAAACACCTCAATATATAGGTATATATATAAACAGTTACGTGACCACCTAAGGATCGACCAATACTGAAAATTTTGCCGATACTAAAAGTCGGCCATTATCGACTTCGAAAGACCGATACCTATAAACATAGCAAAACGTTTTGTTGTCACCCTAAAAATGCGAAAAACTGTATTAATAAAATATTTGAGTTTGACTGAATACATGGGTATCGATGTTGATGGAAATGGTTCCATATTTATACGAGAGTATGAGACAGTTCGAAAATATTTGCAGCCCAAATCGTAGTTATCTTAGTCCTCAAAGAACTGAAGTTCCTGATTTTGCTGCACATAGCTTAATTAAATTCGATTTTAATTAACTGTACCACCTTATAGCACTATTCAAGGTATTTTTTTAAATGTGTATTTATGATTGTTTACATTAGGTACGTTAAATGTGTTTTAATGCAATACAGGGTGTCTCAAAATTAGCGTGTAATATTTTGTCAGCGTGCACTGTCCATGTAAGATGAGGGAATAGGAAATTTTGTGACTTATAAACTTTGGGCCGAAGCAAATTTTATCTCTAAAATTTTAAAACCTCGATCAGCCACACGTACCTATATGGCGGGTCCAGTGCATGCATTTTTTTTTTAATATTCATTCAAAATCATAAAATATCAGTTATTTTTACGAAAAATTATGCTTTTGGTAAATCTCGATAAGAGACACCGATTTCGATATTGGTAAGAAAATATCTTCAGGTGCCTCACATTGGAGGGTCGCAGTACCTTTAGGCAGCATCTTTAATCTAATGTTTATATAAAATGTTTTCTTATTTGTTTGCTTTAGAACAAGTTGGTATAATATTGCACCTTAATTTCGGGACACCCTATGATAATTGCATGTATGTATGCTAAGATTTTAGTTTAGGTTTGACGGTGTTCAGAAAAGGTAACACTTTCCTGTAAAATGCTGATAAATGATGATCCCTTCCCATGAGAGCATTAGTCAAATTCTTTGGTCTTATGATTTGCTCTAGGCTTGTATGGGCAGCAAAACCAGGAACGTATTATTTGTCGATACCGATTTTTGCTACATTGTCGATTTATCGATAGCAGTATCGGTATCGGTCGATCCCTACTAAAATAATATTAACTATATATTGGTTAGGTCGTGTAGGAAGCTTACTATAGTGTTGTAGCACCCACGTTATATAAAAATTCTCCAGCAAAATTGTTGGAATTAGTTCCACAGGGTAGTTTCTCAATGCAGATTTTCATGCCTTTGGGCGGGTATATCGGTTATTAGTAGTGACGGGGAAGTTGCGGTTTTCACTATGTCACGAAGCAAGGGATGTCGCCCTCAGAATTTCTGAATTTGGGTTAGTTTGGGTCGCAATACAGGATAATTTTTAAAATTTTACTTTTTAGAGAACTCCTCAATCTTCGGTATGCGGTAACGTCTTGATAAAGTGGCTGTCAAAAATTAAAAGGTGATCGAGCAACAATAGATTTAAGAATGTTACAATAGATTACATGTAAATTAGTGTTATTTGGAGGTTACCTTGTGCCTATCGAATGACCTGGAAAATTATTTTAAACAAATATTCGGGTATATGATAGTTGTGGTGTGTCATCTTCCTGTAAATAAATATGGTTCAACATTTCATCTAATACGTTTGGTAAAACATCCTATAATATATCCAGGTACCCGTTAGTTGCTAGACCCCTTCATATGACTTGTTCCAAAGATAGAGCATGCTACAATGAAGCGGAACCTCTGCTTTTTCCGTTCAGAAGCGAGATGAGAATTCTCTTGACTCCAGTGAACACTGCTCCATCAATACTGGCATACCCTCAGATACATCGAAATCTGAATACCCGTGCAAGGTTACCCATTACATCTCATTCGTCATCTACAGGGCTTATTATAGCAGATAGACAATAACTTTTAGTTTACCCGTATTGTCTCTTAGGCCTATCAGAAAGAAAAAAAGTACATCGCAAAGCATATTTATTTTTATTTCGAAAAATGTCTCTTCTTGATTTCAAAAATACAGAGATCCGAAGTCGGTTAAATTAGGACAAAGTTACGCAATTTAATGCCGAGCAATTTTTTTTTAGATTGAGTTGAAAATATAGCCTAAAATAAATTTTACCATTATCACTTTTTCTCGTCCATAAAACTAATACAAATTTAAGGGTTTAACATAAAATACAGTGTGTTAACAAGATAAAGCGTGATGAACGTTCGTTCATATTAAAAGATTTCTTTTATTGTTTTAGACGGTCATCATTTCTAAAGCACAAAACATAAAAAAAATAAAATCCAGTTCACAAAATTAAGTTGATGGTGCCTACCCGAGGGTACTATGTCCGGGATTCTCAAATAGATTTTTGCTAATGCGGAACTGAAGAAAAAATATTCAATTAATTATTTAATCTTTCATCCTTCCGATAAAATATTTTTTGAATTCCCATCGCACTTTCTCCTTAACACACCTCTAATGGGGAGTCCTGAAATTTGATAAGTAAATAATGAGTGTAATACATCATTAGCTTGTCATGTCAAATCCGTATTTAACTGAATTGGGGTTTAGAACCTTCGGCAAAATTGCACTAAAACACAGTTTTATCTCCAATACCGACACACAATTTATACACACGACGCGCATTTTGCTAACCATCTCCCGATTAGCGAAACGTGCGTCGGTGTTAAAATTGTGTTACCTTATTGTGGATAAAACTGCGCTGTAGTTCGTAGTTAAGAAAATAAAGTTGATCGTGATGCACAAAAAGCAAAACATCAGATTCGAAATCGAAGTACACTATTTTTTGCGATATTTTCGTAAATAGATCCAGAAAAAGTAAAACATATATAACTTTGTTCTTTTTGCATTATAACTTTTGTTCTTGGGGACGCAGATGGAATTTTTCAACTTTTTCGAAGGTGTAATTCCCGACAATAAATTAAGCAACTTTACTACAATTAAGTAAATACCTACTTTTTTGTTCTTGTAAATAAAAATTATCAATGATTTCAATTACACACTTGTCTATAATGTCGATGTTTTCTTTAGTCCAGATGGTGTTTTGTTTAGTGTACAGGGTGTTTCACTATAAATGGACCCTCCCTTTAACTTTCTCAACTGACATTTTAGAAAAAAACGTTCAATACAAAAAATAAAGGGGATGAAGTGAAGTTTTTTATGGCATAGCACTGTTGAATACAGGGTGTCCCATAAATGCGGGATTAAACATAGTTATATTTTTTAAATGGAACACCCTATATATTATTGCATATTTGGATTTTGCGGAGGATTCTAGACATATTTCATAAATAATGTCCTATACCTATCTGTTACTGTTTTTGAAATATTGACAGTTGAAAATCGACCATTTACCAAGCTTGACAGCCTGTAAAATCTAAACAGCTAAAGATAGAGCAAAATGGTTTGAACTTTCCTATCTTGGTTTTTCATAAGCTATCGTTTTACACTAATTTTAAATTTAACCAGAGGTTAAATTTAACCGGCATATCTTAACCTCTGGTTAAATAAAAAATTAGTGTCAAACAATAGCTTATGAAAAACCAAGATAGGAAAGTGCAAACCATTTTGCTCTATCTTTAGCCGTTTAGATTTTACAGGCTGTCAAACTTGGTAAATGGTCGATTTTCAACTGTCAATATTTCAAAAACAGTAACAGATAGGTATAGGACATTATTTATGAAATATGCCTAGAGTTTTTCGCAAAATCGAAATATGCAATAATATATAGGGTGTCCCATTAAAAAATATAACTTTGTTGGGATACCCTGTATACAACAGTGCTATGGCATGAAAAACTTCACTTCATCCTCTTTATTCTTTGTATTGAACGTTTTTTTTTCTAAAAGGTCAATTGAGAAAGTTAAAGGGGGGGTCCCTTTATTGTGAAACATCCGGTACGTGGTGGGTGTCCAAATAAGAATGCTCGCCGGCGATATCTCAAGGAGTAGGCATCGCACTTCAGGAAAAAAATTATTATACTAAAAGGGTCCCAAAAAATCGCTGGAAATTATGTTTAAGTTCCTAACTCCATCGTTAGGGGGCGCTTTTGCCATGCCAATGTAGAACAAATTATTGATAACACACATAGAAAAGAGTTCTCAAACTGAGGGAATTGACGTTATTCCAAGACCATATTGACTTTCATATGTGGCAAAAGAATATTAATTTGTGTCGAGAGAAGTATTTCTTGACCTCAGCGGATTCAAATGAAAAAAAGTATATCTGAACTTCACGTCATGTTCTTATGGCGAGGAAAAGTATTTCAAAATAAATATTTATTTCTTCATAAGGAGAGGAATGATCTGAACTGGTCGCTGTTTTTAGATCAAGAGATCTTTTCTATGTGTGAAGGCATGTCAAAAATATGATTTTCGGATTCTCCAGTAATATAAGTTCTGTTTATCTTTCATTTACTGCTTTTTTATTGTGTCATCAAACACGGGAAGCAAACATATTTAAATACAAAAAATCATATAGCTTTGGTTCGGTTTCACCGATAACAAACTTGGTCTCGTTTGGAAGGGCACATCCTACTCAATGTAAACTACAATAAATCGGACAATTTTAATTGCTGGTTCTTTCGCTAGATGACGTTATTTGAAAATTCCTCCAACTTTTAGAGTTTCTCACTTTTTCTAAATGCAATTATATAACTTTATATATTAAGGTGAAAAGAGGATAAAATAATCTAAAAACTGGCGAAAACTGCACTTCGGTATCTTTATTTAAACTGGGCATTGAGTTAGAGAGTTTATTAGTTATTTTTACGGAAGCAGCTGTGAGCTACCATTTTATTTTCTAAGCGGATCGAACTAGAAACCAAAAATTAGAAACGGGGTAAAAATGCTTCATTTAATACTATGTTTTGTGAACAAAATTTTAAAGATTCTTCAGGGCCTTTCGGAAAACAAAGTTGAAAGTCAAAAATTGGAAAATAAAATTCAAAAATTTGTTAAATTTTTTGATATTTGTTAAATTTGTATTAAGAAACCCACTACTAGATAAAATATAATTAAATAAAAAAGTGAAACGGCTTAAAAATTGGGTAAAAAGCATCCTGATATTTTTATTTATACTTAAAATATGAACGTTTTATTTTGTAAGTAAAATCACAAAAAGAACATCAGATAACAAAATAAGAAATATTTTAATTGACCCAATATTGCCTAAAATTGTATTGTTTACCCTAGATATATTACAAATAAATTTAACTTTACTAATGCCTAATGCCTCCCTAAATGTTCAAAATGTGTCCCATCATTTTCTATACACTGTAGGAGTCTTTCACGAGTAGCAAATACGGCAGTTTCCATTTTTGCACTTGAGATACTGTTAATGGCAGTTCTAATTCTATGGACCATATTTTCTCTAGTAAAAACTAAACCTTCCCTACCGGTAAAAGTAGAGACACGTGAGGTACGGTGACCTAGCTGGATGTGGGAAGATGCTTCTTCTTCCAATCCACTTAGACGGAAAATGCAAATGCAAATCCAGGCACTAACCCGTCATGTTGGAAAACATTTGTAATCGTGTTTCCAATGACACGTCTTCTAACAAAGCCCGTAAATCATTTCTCAAAAAAATCAAATATCGTTCCCTATTAAGAGTCTCCTCAAAAATAAAAGGACCAATACTATTGCCATCTATTATCCCACACCACACATTTACGCTCCACCGAACTTGAAATTGCACCTCTTGCATCCAGTGGGGATTGTTTGGGGACCAATAATGCATATCATGCAAGTTATTACACCGCCCGCACTGTTAAAAGTGGCTTCTTCTCTCCACAAGATTTTCGATAAAAACGGCGGATCCTCTTGTGTCATGTTTAACAACCAATAACAAAAAATTAATCTGTTATCGAAATCCCTCTCGATTAGCCTTTGATGAAGTACCAAGTGATATGGGTGTAGCCTAAAAATGAATAAGGGTAGGGTCAATGTGTGGGATCACACTATTAATGGATATGGCAACAACTCTTATTGTGTGATCCTAAATTAACTGACTTGTTTTCAAACGATTTAAAAAAAACCTTGTACCTATACTTCTCATAAAACACTGAGGAAATCATACCTGAAGTATTTTATAATATTAAGGACGGTACTTCGCTTTATCCCCAAATCCGATGATATTTTTTGTATACTTATGTGAGGATCAAAAGCAATATATATGAGCACATTGAAAACGTTTTCTTCTGAACGGCATCGACATCTACGACGTCTTCTTAAGATCGGACGGTGAATACTGCCAGTTGTTCTTAAGCGTAAAGCTAACCGGGTAAACGTTCCTTTGTTGTAATAGTGCTTTTGAGGGTACGGTATGGAGCAAACTCTAGCAGCAATTGTAGTACTTTGCATGGATTCAAAAAACACTGCAAGCATATCGTAAGCTTCGGCGTTTGTAGTCATCTTTAATAGAAAAATAACAAAGAAAATATTACATCTATCTTAAGGAAATGCAACGAAAATAACATCAGGATAAATATTATGTGTCATTATTCTTTACGGCCATATTGAGTATTTCGTTTCACAGCCAGCTACGCTATATTGTTAACTTTAGTTGAATTTACTAATTCGAATATTATAACTAGGAACTAAGTTTAGGCATTTTTTTATATTGCTGACTAGGGCAAATTATTTTTGCCCTTTGTATCACGTGCTTTAAAATTAAAATATCTAATTTAATCAGTTTACGAATGAACTGAAAGACATTGAAAAACAGCACGGTCTAAGCAATAATCACTTATATCCCCCGTTTAAATACAGATATCGAAGTGCAGTTTTCGTCAGTTTTTATATTATTTTATCCTCTTTCCACTTCAATATACAAAACTATCTAGTTCCATTTAGGAAAATGGAGAAAACCTAAAAAGTTAGACGATTTTTCAAATACCGCCATCTAGCGATAGACCTAGTAACTAAAATTGTCCGATTTATTATAATTTATATTGAGTAGGATGTCTCGGATGTGCCCTTCCAAACGAGACTAAGTTCGTCAAAATCGGTGAAACCGAAACCATGTTATATGCTTTTTTGTATTTAAATATGTTTTCTTCCCCCTACATTTGTTCGATGACACCTAATAAAAAGCGATAAATGAAAAATAAGCAGAATTTACTGGAGAATCCGAAAATCATATTTTTGACATACGTTAACAAGGAATTTTCCTAAGAAAAGTACCTTTATTTACATTGACACGGCGGAAACGCTCCCTAGCGATAGAGTTGGAAACTTCAAAATAATTTCCAGCGATTTTTCTGGGACACTTACTATAATAATTTTTTTCCTGAAATTGTGCGATGCCTAGTTCTCGAGATATTGCCGGCGAGCATTCTTATTTGGACACCCGGTACAAAAATTGTACAACTGAGTGAATCTTCGGCGCCAACTTCTAATTACTAGGATTTTTTTTTCATGACTCCAAGTTTTTTATTTTATATATTTGAAGTTTTTTATTGCAAAATGTTTAAAGCACACCAATGCAAAATATGTAGTATGATTTCATTTTGAATTTATCATACGACCCTGTATCCCTTATCTGGATATTTAGTAGTTCTTCCTAATTTTCATAATATTTTCTCCTAGTCTTCTTAGTGTTTTACCAAGAAAATATGTTAGTTAGAAGATGTGATTGGACCACCCCACAAAGAAACACCATCATAGCGTTTGAAATAAATGTAGGTATTAATTCCATATCTAAATTACTCTTGCCAGTTTTTTGAAGAAACTTATTGTTTTGTATTGTAGCTCTCTTTGTTTTAGGTCCAAACCGAGAGAACAATGTTTAATATGTCATGAAGAGTTTTCTTCCAAGGCCTTCAAAAAAAGACATGAAAAAAATTTAGGAGCTTTTGTTGCAGTATTTTGTAAACCGTGTGATCGGTTCCTTGGACTGGACGAATCTAGATTTCATCACGCGTCAGTATCATTTTGTATGTCTTGTCGCGATTGCTTATCTGTTAGTGGTTTTAACACTCACCTTTGCTTTCACCAAAAGTCTTTACAAAAACTGGCAAATGAAAAGAGATTGTACTGTAAATACTGTAAGCAAGTGTTCTTCTGGCCAAAAGATATTGAGATTCATGAAAAAGACTGTTATAATCCAGATTCAAGGGGTTTAATATGTAGATGTTGTAGGAGCTCATTTTTAAGCATTAACGAATTACAAGAACATGTGTCTTTTATCTGCGATTCTAAAAACGAAATAGGCCTTACATGTATTTTTTGCGGCATTAAATTTGAGACTACGGATTCACTTAAAATTCATCTGAAATTACACGACTTGGCGTTTCCTACTATAGCACCTTTAAGAACCCGAAAGAAACGAGGAGAACCTAGTATAAAAAGGTTATTGACAAAGATACCATGTAGGTTCTGCGACTTGACCTTCAAGAACAAAAACTGGGTAATATCACACGAACGAAAGCAGCACGCAGCTGAGCTAATTAAATGTGACATTTGCTCAGAAAGTGTCAAAATGGAGAACGCCAAGTCTCACTATGTATCCCATAGACTCCATGAGAAATATAAAAACACCCCTGATAAAATCTGCAACGTGTGTGGAGTGAAGATCAAAAACCTCGAAAGTCACATGGTGAGGCATGAAGATGAAAGAAGACATAAATGTAGCCAGTGCCCAAAGTCCTTTAAGCTTCATTGGGACTTAAAACGACATATGCTAGTGCACACCAATGAGGCCAGGCATATTTGCCAGATTTGCGGTAAAGGTTTCAAGGTGGGGTACAATTTGAGTGTACACATGCGCAGCCACGAAGTCGTCAAGCCATTTCCGTGTGTGATTTGCGAGAAAACTTTTACAACCAAGCAATGGAGGGACAATCACGTAAAATCGCATCACAGGTTCTAGAACATATTTTTGGTCGTTGTGCAATATTGATTTGTCATAATACTCATCACGTGATGGCGAAGATAAGTTTTAAAATTTAGTTTTTTTTTTATTTTTTGGTCGTTAGCATAAATTATTTCAACGAAGTCTTGTTTTAAACTTCATGATAGTTGGACGCACTTAACATGTAAGTTTAAGTTATTATACTTATTGGCGTAAACAGTGTAAATGAAATTTAAAAAAAAGTGTCTGAGGAAAGATTCGGTTTCGTTCTTTTGGCGACAGAAATATTTAGTACAAAACATTATTTTGGAATCTAACTTCGAATAGGCCCCACGGGCTGAGGTTCGCTTGTGAGTATTTTAAGAGAGTAACAGAAGACACTCATTTATTATTTCCAATTCTTATGATCACAATATTCGTCTTCCATGAAACCTTACCCCAAAACTTATCGGTTGTAGGAACCTATCGGCTTCAAATTCGAATATTCCATTTAATTAATATGATATTTAACAAACTCGAGTTCAGATTTTTCACAGCTTTGCGATGTTTATTTATTTGTTTTGATAATAAATCTTGGCGATTCGTTAAAAATCCTACAACTTTTGCATTTCAAGCTATTTCAACCTCTTAGTAAAACTGGCGCTGTATCACTTTATTGTGTGGTATAAATGTATTAACAAATTGTTACTTTCTAATAATTTCAT
>MU184167.1:132742-149380 GCA_016904865.1 Pissodes strobi | reverse complement strand
TCATGGGGATGCAGTCTTCAATTTTATTGGCCTTAAGGGATAAAGAAAAATTCTTTTTCGATATGTCAAGCTTTCGAGCTTATTCTAACTCATCGTCAGGACTTCTGCAAAAATACAAAATAAATAGCAACTAGTGCTAACTATTTTTAGTTAAGGTTCTTACCATGGGTTTACATAAAGAACGGGTGCTCCAGACAAAATACAGGAGGATTCAACCTCAAACCGCCAAAATTTTAAATAGTTTAAATTTATGACATTTCTTAAACCACGTGCTACAGATAACCTACTAAACTAGTTAAACTGCTTTCAGGTGAAATCAAGCAAGGTCACCGACAATTCGATATGTTTTTAAATAAAGACATACGTTATTAATCTAGTTTTATTAAAAATTACATGTGAACAAGGATAGTATAATGTGTGTTAAGTGCAGGGAACGAAGATGGAAGGTCGGAAAAAGGCAGTTAGGTCAGCAGCGTTCTTGCTTCATACACATTGCGCACGCATTTCTACGGTAATAGCTACGATCTAAACTACGTAACAGTAGGAACGTTTTATTTAATATAAAGATTTCGTCATTTTCAGTAGAAAATCATTGGAGAGACCGGCCATTACTGGAGCATCCGATGTACGTGGAGGCCATTAGTTGGTTATAAAGGGGTTGTATTTCTGATTTTCTTCCCTTTGATGAGCAAGGTGCTGTTTAGCCCATCATTCTTCTGGCGCAGGATGGTCCAACAACTACAGGTATCTTTCTTTTTCCAGTTTTAAGATGTAACTGTAAACAGAGCTAAGATTCTGAGTGTCACTTTTCTTATGCATAGAATTATTTTCTTGGTTTATATGAACCATCTCTGAGAATATTCTTTTGTAGTATGGGGTGACTTTATCCAGGATCTCAGCTCCAATTCGAATTTAACCTGCGGATAATATTAACCGGGACTTTTAAACCTCCGGTTAAATTCAAAGTTACTATAATTCGATAGCTTATGAAAACCCAAGATAGGAATGTGCAGACCGTTTCCTTTGATCTCGTGTCGTTTAGATTTTAGAGCCTGTCAATGTGTCAAAATGCCCGACTTTGAACTGTCAATATTTGGTAAACAGCTAAAGATAGGTATAGGATATTATACACAAAATGTGTTTAGATTTTTCTAGAGAGTCCAAAATTGTAATAATATACAGGGTGTTCCATTTAAAAATATATCAAAGGACCCCTAGCACTTTTCTTTGATGTTCAATCGTTTTTTGCTGAACATATCCGAATTCGCGGGAGAAAATTACATCAGATGGATATTTCAGTTTTTTTTATGTATCACTAATATTAAAAGGCATGGAGGATGGAAGTCAAGCAGTGTAGCCGAATCTTATATTGAAGATTCCCTAACGAATAAAGCAAAATTGCCGAGAATATCTTAAAAACGTCTTCGGGAATACCCATGGATCCAGTTTTGTCAGAAAGTACAATGGAAAATATAATACCCAGTTACTCTACGCAAAGTGAACTCCAAATACAACGTGTGGTAAAATATGTATCCGAAGGAGGTCAGACATTAGCAACACACATCAAATTTAAGTAAAAACCAACGAAGTTCTTCAAGAAATCGCATCTGCAATAAATCTACAGTATGCTACAAATACCAATTGCACGTTTAATTTTATTATTTATAGTTAATTTGTTTTTGTTATCCTACAAAAGTTTATATAAAGAATTGCAACACGTTTTTTTAATGATTGAACCCAATGATGTTTTTCCCCCAATTAATTTAAAAAAATGAACCTAGCCCCGGAGAGTCGGGTTACAAAGCCCGGCCCCTGTCGTGGGGTCGTTTGAGCGCCACCCGTTCTAGCCAGCTAAACGGAAAAAGCTCGGCTGGTGTTGTACCGAATGGCTAGATTCGCTCATAAAATTAACCGGTTCTCAGTTCCTAATTTCGAACTATCAAAAAAAAAATGAGAATAATTATGGCACTATAATCAACCAACTTAACCTATCAAAAAAAAACACAATCTAAAAATTTAATGGACACTATATTTGCTACTAAATCCTTTTTTGCAAACACAGCAACAATCTATCTGGAGAAAATGGTTATAGTCAAATATGGTTGAGTGGACAAAAGAATGTTAAATGATTTAAAGTAATTAATAAAATAAACAGAGTACAATATGAAGATTGTACGAACAGAGACCAATTCAGTTGGAAAACCTCGGTTCTATATGCCTTATCACTAAATGCACTAAACACTACTTATCAAAGTTATCACTTGGCGCAGACTAAGCTTCTTACAACTAGGTAAGCGTGCGCTAATAGCTGCACTGATGGTGATAATATGCCGCAATGAACACAATGATTAGATCAAAAAACTTGAGAAGTTAATAAAAGCACCAGATCAGATTAAAACTATGGTTAGCTTGATTCATATGATAAAAAGATAAAATTCAGAGCAGTTATATCTGCCGACTAATTAATGAAATGAAAAATTAATGAAAAGAATGAAGTTATCCAGCCGCTTGACTTTTAAAATGAGAAAACAACTCAAAGCAATTAGATTAACTGGTCCGATAAACCAGTGAATAAATGTAAATTAAATTAATTAAAATCAATGAGCTACCTCAATTCAATGTTTGGTTTATATCAATAAAAGAAAACGAAGATTAAACATAAGACACAATGAAACACAAAACGTATACCCAAATCCCGTCGTCGAACTCTGTCGATGGCCTCTAGTGCGGGAACCACAGCAGTTCTTCAACAGAAGGAGTTGCAGCAGAAGAAATTGGTTCGTCAAGTAAACTTCTGCCCAGCAGAAGAAGTTCTGGCCCAGCAAAAGAAGTTCTGGCCCAGCAGAAGAAGTTCTAGCCCAGCAGAAAAAATTGGTTCACCAAGTAAACTACTGGCCCAGCAGAAGGACCCTCACTCGGACTTGAGGGTGTATTAGAGGAGATTCGACGGTCTCGGTCTTATGGGGCGAACGTGGAAGCCGCTAGTACAGCATGTAGAGCCCGAAAAATCGGTCATGTTAAAACACAAACAGAAACCTCACAGCAAATCCCCTATCAAAGGGTTGTATTATATCACAATACTTAAAACGTGCAGTTTCTCGCTATACTGGCAAACGTTTCCCAGGCGAGCAAACTAGAAAAGACCCCGTTCCGTCTTCCGTCAATTTGCCTTAAATTAAATACGGCGACATAAGTAATAATGGGCTGAAAACTTGACGAGTGATTCGATACAAGGAATAATTCTAAGAAAATAAACGCCTTAATTCTCGCTTATTATGGTGATAAATGACGGCGGAAGCCACAAATAGTGAGCTAAAATTACATTCTTTCAGAAAGGCTAGGAAATGCTCTAACAGAAATAATAAACCTTCAAAAATCTAAATCGAGAATGAAAAACGCGCAATACGTAGCCCATTCCTATTATTTGGCAAAAACCTTACAAAAAACTGGTCAGCTGTACCGAACGAGAATATATTTAAAGCAGAGGTCCAAAAACGATCTCCGTAACATCAACCTAGGGTTCCCAAAAGGTAATAGAATATTCAAACTGAAATTAAATTATGGTTCAATAAGTCAAATGCAGCGTATTTGCAGGCTAACTGAATTCTTTAAAAATATAAATCGATGCGCTGGCTGTTTACGATAATATAATGCAAATCAAGCCAAGTTAATTTAATAATAAGGTACATACATCGCTTATCAACTAAAATAGATAATCACAATGGACTAAGAATACAAATATATAGCTAACCTATACTTAAAATATAGGCAATTTTACATTGAGAAAAGAGGCAATTTCAAGCGAATTATTAAATTCAGAATTAATAAACCGATGAGTGCAAAATACAGCATAATTTTTCCCTAAATGCGGCATATAAATGAAATTTTAAAATTGGCAAAATCGAACTGTTACAGAATTTATGAAATACACGTTTAACTTTAATAATATGTTTAATTTGTTCTCAGTTCTCTATTCTCCTAGTCTAAAATAAAGATTTTTTTGTTATATTTTTCTGTTTTACTGTTTTTAATTCTATAAAAAAATTCGTGCTAAAAAGTTACTTTTCAGAACTACTAGCACTGGAAAGTAACTTTTCCGCACGATTTGTTAAATTAATGAATATCTTATCTAAAACACTCAATAAGGTGAAATACTCAAGAAGCTCAATAATTTTTGTAATTACAGTAGATTATTATAATTTACCTCAAACCTAATTGACGCTTATATAAGAACTACAGTGTGTCCACGGATTGAGTCCCCAAGAAGACAAATGGAGTGAAAATCCGTGGGCACACTGTATATCGATCGTAGGAAAAATTTTGTACCTAACACATGCGGAAAGTGTCTTTTCCTCCCTTGACGGCTTGCCTGAAATCCGCTTCGCGTCGTTAGTTCAACTGCCGCCTCGTGCGGAAAAGTGCCACTTTCCGATCTTGTTAGGCAAATAACTATTACAGCAGCGACCCTTTTTACTTTCCAGATTACTTTCGGCCGACGCCATCTTGTTTCTCATAAGCGCAAATAAGACCGTGTTTAGAATATTGCTCACACATCTGGCGTGCCGCACTTAAGCACACCCTAAAGTTGCTGGATTCCATTCAAAAGAGAGCTGTGTGTCTCCTCGGCGACCCGGAGTTGACCAGGGATCTGAATAGTCTGGAACACCGCAGACATGTGGCCGAGATATCCCTGTTTTACAGATATTTTGACGGCAGATGTTCCCAGGATTTTGCCCGCATCATCCCGCTCCCAGCAACGTCTGTCAGACACTCGTGACAGACGGCAAGAGCGCACCAGTTCGTTGTACAACTGGAACACCTAGAAAGTCGCTTTACAAGGACTCCTTTTTCTGGCGCCCTGCATTATCATGGAACTCACTCCCAGGTCATCTGTTTCCCTTTAATTATAACCTACTCTTCATGAACCGTGTCAATCAACATCTTCGCACACACACCGCTCGCCAAGTGCCATAGGATCTCCCTTTAGTGTGTGTGCCACTGTCATAAAAAATATCAGTGCAGACTGCTCAAAACCTTTTGAAAAAAGCATAACCGTTGTGGGCACCTTGAGGAAAAATAAAAATAAATACCTCATTGCTTGATCACATGGATAGACAGGCATGCTGCCATGTTTTGATGCATAAACCCACTTACTATTGTCCACTAAAAATTTTTAAAAAATAATGGTGCTTTCTACAGTGCACGAAAAGAGTGATGAGCCAAATTCCATCGAATTACCAGAAATTATGCAATTGCATAATTTAACAAAGTGCGGAGTGGACACCTTGGACCAACTGGGTTACACTACTTATTCCCCTAGTAGAAAGGCGCGCGCCGTCGATCCAATGATCCCGTTACGTAGTTCTTAGGCACCAAACAAAGTCAAATTGGAAAACAGAAGAACATACCTGAAAATCCAACTACTACCACAGGTATGTGTGCATTTTGCCCAAAATCGAGAGGAAATCGAGATTAAGCTGTGCTCTATGCAAAAAATGTTAAAATTTGTTTAGAGCACCAAAATAAAATATGCTCAACTTGTGAAGAATAGCCTGATTTTAATTTTTTTTGCGACTAGAAACTATTTTTATACTGTATTTTAAGTTTCTTATATAATTTTGCCGAATAATTTTTAACCCAATATAGCATAATAGTAAGTTCCAAAAATAAACATTCCAGGGTTAATGGTGGAATGGTTGCCGCGGCAGTGATTGTGAGCTGCCAAAAAGCTTTGACTGTGTCAGTCACGGAATTTTGCTGGGAAGTTGTAGGGTGGGGACAAAGTTCTGAGGTGGCTCGATGAGATGACAAACCAGCCTTGATTAGCTCTATGTAAATTGCTATAATTCGTACATTAAAGAACAGCATAAAAACATTTACCTGGTTGGCTCATCAAAAAACATGATTTGAGGATTTGTTATTAGCTCTAGGGCAATTGAAAGCCGTTTTTTCTGCCCTCCTGATAAATCAATAGTTTTCACCTTTCGTTGAGACCACAAATCCATTGATTCTAATATTTCTTTCACCTGAAAATATATAATATATCAATGGAACCCTTCGCACTAATCGGCTGATTGAAAAAGCTCTACCTCTTAGATAGATCAGAATAATTGAGTGGTACAAAAACTGTTACACGTTCTATTCAAAGCAGAGATATCTCAGACTAAAAAGCACCTTACATATAATATTTTAATTTATTTCGAATTTTTAAATTTGAAATAAATATTAAAAAATAAATTTTTGTTATTGTGGTCAAAACCATGACTGAAGAAATAGTCTGAGAAAATTCTCATTTAATAAAACTATGTGAAGGGAAACATATAAATAGCACTTAACTTCCTAAAGTGATCTGACGCATTTTTAATAATTGATATCTATGGATACTTGTTTTTTCACCTTTATGTCTTGCAACTATGAGGATCGTTATCTTTTTTCTTCCTTTATTTTCTGAAAATATGCTGTTTTTTAAGAATATCCAACATATCAGTTGGGCCTTCCATACCAAGTGCTTCTCAGATATTCTTTAATGGAATTTATGGAAAACATGTTTTTGACAGAATTATTAAAGTTGGTCTCAAACTTCCGTGTTTTAAAAATCCAAAAAATTATCTATTCTTACCTTGTCTTTCTTCTCTCTTAAATTGAGACAATTTGATAATTTTAGATTTGCAGCAACGGTCATAGCCTCGTAGGTTGTAAGTAGGGGTTGTAAATTATCATCTTGCATGATGTAACATGACTGTCTCCTAAAAGATGATTCGTCGCGAATATTTTCATTAGTATAGATTTGTCCCGTAACACCATGCGTCCTGAAAACATAAAAATGAATACATTTTCTCAAGGAAAATATACACGAATAATTTATAATGTACATAATAACTCTAAACGATTACTAATGTTCGATTGGCAAAGATCTAACTAAAGACCTTCATCCAGTCGCCGACCCCCTAATATATATGTCTAATGTGAATGTGACTGATACATTAAATATTTTTATCCCAACTAGAGCCGGTGAAATCAGAAAAACCATAAGTTCTATGAAAAACAAAAAAGCGGCGACTGACGACGGAATATCTATCAGGGTACTGGAAAGTCTACCTGATAGGGCCATTGCTGCTCTATCACAAGTTGTTAATATCTCTTTTGTGTCTGGTTCCTTTCCATGTTGCTTTAAATTAGCTAAAGTAATACTTCTTTACAAGGGCGGTGATCAATTGACTCCCTCAAATTATAGGCCGATTTCTTTGCTGTCTACTCTCTCTAAGCTTGTTGAGCGCCTAGTGAAGGATCGTCTCTTATCCTTCCTGAATAATCATGAGATTCTTACTGAAAATCAGTATGGATTTAGATCTGATCGGAGCACGTCTGATGCAATGTTCGAGTTTCTGTCGGGGGTTTTCCAGGGTATAAATGGGCGAATGGCGACTGCGGCAGTGTTTTGTGACTTGTCAAAGGCCTTTGACTGTGTGAGTCACGAGGTGCTGCTGCGGAAACTCTTTGCTTACGGGATTCGAGGCGAGGCACTTCGGTGGTTCGAGAGCTACCTGTCTGGCCGGGAGCAGTCTGCCCACATAGATGGTGTGTCATCTAGCAGACAGCGTACTCCATGCGGCGTGCCCCAGGGTTCTGTATTGGGGCCAATCCTTTTTTTTATTATATGTGAATCATTTGACTATGCTTGAAATTGCTGGGCGCTTTACGTTGTTTGCAGATGACACTACCGTACTGTGGCGCGACAAGGATCCGGGGCGGCTGCTGCGGGATATTGGGCTGGATCTCGGAAGGATTAAGCAGTGGTGTGACGCCAATCGCCTCTGCTTGAACATGTCTAAAACTAACCTCATCGGCTTCAACTGTCCTATTGATGGCCTTATATTTGGTGACAACACCATCCAGGCTGTGAACTCTTCTAAGTTTCTGGGTTTGTGTATTGACGAAGACTTAAAGTTCTATACTCATATCGTTAAGTTGAATAAAAGATTGGCATCTGGTTGTTTTTCTGTTCGGGCTACCTTTCGAGAGCTTGGTGGAGAAGTTGCGCGTAACATGTATTATGCCCTTATTGAGTCACATCTCAGATATGCCTTGCCCTTCTGGGGAGCTTGCTCTCGAAATCTTTTTCAATCTGTCTTCGTTTTGCAGAAGAGAGCTGTTAGAAATCTGTGTAATGAGCATCCAAGAACCCACTGTAAGCCTCTTTTTATCAAGCACTCTATTCTGACCCTCCCATCTTTATTTATCCTGGAAATGGCTTGCCTACTTCATAAAAATAAGTATCAATTTCCCAATCCTCAGCTGGTATATGGTACACGTCAGATTGGCAATGTTCCCTTGCCCATTCCACATTCCAGCCTTGTCAGGAATTCCTTGATTTACAGTGGCATCAAGATATACAATCATGTTGATCACAGTTGATCTGCGGATTAGAAATATTCGAGACTTAAAAGCCTTCCGTAAAAGTTTAAAATGCTCTTTATTGCAGAGAGCTTTCTATTCTGTTGACGAGTTTTTCGAGCAGAACTAGAAGGCTCATTATATTCTATTATTAACTCATGAAGTGTGTGTTCCAATAATGAGTTATCAAAGTTTTATTGTGATAAATGGCTGCAATAAGCCATTACAATTTTGACTGTACTAATGTAGGTACTGTGATAATGTGTATTGCGGAGGTAATATTTGCCATTTAACCTTCCCTTAGACGCGTGGACATTTATAACATCGTTAGTCGCGTTGTATCTCGCAGATACAAATAAAGAATATAATGTTTCAATTTAAAAAAAGGATTCTGATGGTGAAAAAACTTTAATATTTATTATATCATTTTATAAAATATGTCCTAACGAAGTAAAAAAACTAACCAATATTATAAAAAAATTAATCAGAAGAATCATTACTCGCTTCATCTGTATTCAGGCATTTGTCGCATATTGTCTTAGCGTGTAATTTTAAACATAAATATGATTTACATTTTTTACAGCTATATGTAGAAAAAGAAGTTTTTTTATTGAGTTCGTAGCATGGTTGGCATCTTTTTCTTTTCTTGGTAGCTCCCGGAGTGCCGGCTTCTGGTGAAGTACCGCGTGTTTCCTGATGTGATTCCGGCTGCTTGTATTTCTGCAACATCACCTGGATGTCTCTTGGCAAATTTGCTAACTGAGCTCTTTTTTTCATTTGTTCATCTAATAATTCAAGACCCAATTTATTTAGATATTCTCGTCGTGAACAAAATTCGTTCTTATTGCCCAAAAAAATCACCCGAGAATTGATACCCGCTATATTTAGCAAGTGAAAGAAAATCACCATAGGCCATCTTTTTGTAGATCTGCTAACATTATACGTAGCACAGAGTTTGTCAAGAACATCAACGCCAGACTTTGTAGCATTGTAAAACTGAATTATTTCTGGCTTCTTCTCCGTATCACCTGCAACTTCATTGGAGCCAATATGCATGCTTGACAAAAGGACGACGGTTTTTCCTTTCTTTGGGACATACGAAAATAAAGTTTCATTTCTTGTGTATCCGAAAAGACTTTCATATTGATTACGTCCCATGGGTGATCCAAATTGAGCAGGAATTGCTCTCTTATTCTTACGAATCGTTCCCACATAAGAAAGCTTATTGTTTACCAATTTTCGAATTAATTCCAAACTGGTAAACCAATTGTCCGCAGTAATATTGCGGCCAGATTGTAAAATTGGTTCTGACAACCTCATGAGTACATCAGCTGCAGAATTACTTTGTCTGAAAGGTCCTTCCGGCTGTTGACCACAATAAATTTCCATATTGGCAGCATAAAATAGTTTAGCATTACATAAGCGGAATATTTTTATACTGTACTTATTAGGCTTGGAAGGTATGTATTGCCTGAAGCCACATCTTCCCCGAAATGCAGGTAGCATTTCATCTACTGTGACATTCTGTCCAAGATGGTAATGAATTTTGCAGTTTTCAACAAAAGTGGTAAACAGGTCTCTAACTGCTGCTAATTTATCAGTCGCACGTCGCATTTCTCTTGTTTGTTTATTATCAAACCTCAAGCATCGTAATAAAAATCTGAAACGTTTCTCAGACATAGCCATTCTAAAGACATCTATTCCTAGTCCATTGGATACCCAAAAATCGGCTAAATTTCGATGACCTCCTCGGAAGACACCGGTCAGATAAAGGAGTCCCAGAAATGCTTTTATCTCAATGATATCTGTTGGAAAACAATCTCTGACTCTTTGGAACTTTGCCTTTATAGTATCTATGTGCTGATTTGTATATTCAACTATCACAGTTATGATATTTTCACTAAAAAAGAGATTCCAGCATTCGAATTCTGATTTTGCATTCAATGCAGTTTGTCCCACAACGCCCGGTAACTTTACTAAAATATTATGTGGTCTCATTCGCGTTGGCTTGGTAGGAATTTTGTTCCATCGAGTCCCATCTTTACCAAGAAAACAGTTTTCCAGCTGTTCTTCCTCCCCCGATTCACCATCACTCATCTCATGGTCGGTGTTGGAATCTGTTGACCTATTTTCCACATGGTCCTCGGTCTCAGAATCGTCAGACTCGTCAAAATCTTCTTCAGGCGCCTGACAAACCTCTTCTTCATCCAAAAATGCAATGCGATTCAGTTCATCAATGTCCTCTGGATTTTTTAGGTCATATATTTTTTTATTCATTTTTATCACTGATAAAAACAAAAACACTCGTCGAATAAATACTACACACGAACAAAAATTAATTATACACAATTTAGATACACATTTCACGTAAAGCCTAAAAATGCGACTGTCGGCCCAACCCTAACAAGAATAGTCGCGTTGTATCTCCCAGGCACAAATCCGGCGCCGGAATTGTTTTGCATAAATTGTAAAATCCCAAAAAAAGGTATGGGCCTATAATTCTAGGAAAGTATTCACTACTAGTTACTTAAGGATTAGTGCAGGCCATAAAATTATATTGTTATTCTTTTTTCAGATATGAACATAAATATTAGGCGTGTATCTGCCAGATACATGCGCGACTAATGGAGGGTTAATATGTTTTAAGTCACCACACTTATGTTTTCCTGTTGTTTTTTTTTCTTTTTGATTTTGCTTCGTTTCATTTTATATTTTGTATACATCTTATAAAGCTTTGTCAATAAGAAATGTTACATGTATTATTTTTTGGACAATAAAGCACTTTAAATAATAATAATAATAATAATAATAATAATAATAATACAGTTTGCCGTACCGCGAATCACAAAGGAATAGAAATCTTACTAACCCATACTGATAGTGAAGATGTCACATCCTTTAAATGCAACCGTATAATAAATTTCGATAATATAGCAGTAACAATAAAAGGTTGCCTCAAAAGAACCTACAAAGGAACTCCCGGATAGTATGAGCTCATTTTTTTCCAAGATCCAATAATTGGAAAAAAATACTTAAACAATCGCGCAAATTCACAACATCCAGCATCTCAAGCGTATCGAATCTAAGCAGATTAAGACTACCTTAAACACGTCAGCGAACAACAAAAACAAGATCTACAAAGGGAGGAACGTTGTTAAATTTATCAAATAAAAAAGATAATTATGTCTATTATGATGATGTAAACGATCTAGTGGAAAGATTAAAATTACTAGTTTCTTCGCAAATGACAGGTCATACGGGCCACCAAAATGAAATTATGTCAATATTGGAAGAACTTCGAGAAGCAAAAATAATTGTATAAAAAGTAATTAATTGCAAAAAACAATTATTATGTTATAGTAAACGAAGTTAAAATGTCATTGATAAATTCGGATCACACATACTTTTCAAAGATCAAAATAGGAATCATTAGAATATAGAAATGTTCCTTCTTCTTCTTCTTCTGAGATCTTAAAAATATTGTGGATATTAATAAAATAAAATTGTACTATAGCATTGTTTTACTTTTTATCCGAAAATGGGATTTTATTAAAAATCAATATGTTTTACTTGAAGATGGTAGAAATACATATGTTTTCCCATTCAAAGATAGAGAAAGTTGAATATCCAAAAGAAGATGTTGCTCTTCATATAAACGGAAAAGCAGTAAGATATGGAACGAAAACTAAAATTATATTAGATGATGTAATCATTTTTTGAAAAAAATATTTGCCTTTGTTTTATGGAGAACCTGTAATAAAATGTCCCATTTTAATAGAATAAACATTCTTAATTTACCACTATGACACATACCTTTAAAGAAGAAAATGTTAATGAACTTCAGTAGTTATACTACGCCGGTTTCGCGGCAATAGCGTGTCACGTGACTTTAACGTAAGAATTTAGCGTTATCGTATTGAAAAAGTGTCATTGCGAAAACTACCTAATGCACAAAAATA
Organism: Pissodes strobi; assembly: GCA_016904865.1. Lineage (NCBI taxonomy): Eukaryota > Metazoa > Arthropoda > Insecta > Coleoptera > Curculionidae > Pissodes > Pissodes strobi. The sequence goes on along the minus strand of MU184167.1, from coordinate 137,027 downwards.
GTTTGCATGTGTGTGTTAGAGTAGTTCGTCCGCTAGGTGTCTCTGTTGTTTGGGGCGTTGTCAGCTTTTACGTGTGAGGTATCGCGCGCGCTTGGCGTCTGCCTCGGCGTAGGTCGGGTATCCCGAACAGGATCCGACAGCAGCACCCCGTACAGGACCCGACAGCAGCACCCCGTATCTTGCGCTTAGCGGCGTGGATAGCTTCGGGGGGAATAGGGGGTTGAGCGCGCGGAGATAATGGTTTTGAGGTCCAGGGGTGCGGAGCCCCCGATCCCCTGGTAAGCCTTCCCTTGGTAAGCCAGGACAGGACAGGACAGAACAGGACAGGACAGGACAGAACAGGAACAGGAACAGGACAGAACAGGAACAGGAACAGGAACAGGAACAGGAACAGGAACAGGAACAGGAACAGGAACAGGAACAGGAAAAGGACAGGACAGGACAGGACAGGACAGGATAGGATAGGATAGGATAGGACAGGATATGATAGGATAGGACAGGACAGGACAGGAGAGGACAGGACTTGACGGGACAGGACAGGACAGGTAAATCGGATATATGACGTAAATTAGCTTTAAGTTCTTTTTGTGAAAACGCTAATAATCTTCCAATACTATCTGACAGCTCAAAATTTATGTCATAGATGCACTTTAGTTCACACTTTAATGTATTGTTGTTAGGTTTCAGTGACATATTTAAAATACAATCATATAGTAACTTGATCATGTACAATTATGCAATAGGCACGTGTATCATCGGAGAAATTTTTTGAACTTTGGAACTCAAGTAGTAGGTGGTAACAGGTGCCTGGAAGTAGATACCCGGTACTAGAAACTAATGCTATTTTGTCTCATAAAAATAAAATAATGCAGATAATAAGTATTTTTGTATTTTGGTAACATATTTAAAATACAATCATATAATAAGTAGGCATTATTTACGCTACAAGAACATATACTAAGTTTGTGATGTATACAGTGGGTTAAACCTTGATGTAGTTTCGGTATTGCATTCCTCTTCATGCCAGTAGTTTATATAGATATATTTGCCAATGTAGAAATTTGTATCGCACCATCCGTCATTACTAATTGATTCGAGAAACGCTAAAAAGTCCATGAATTAATTCATCTGGCGTGAAAGAAATTGAAGCATCACCAACCTGTTTCAAAATTACTTGACCGTCTGATGCAATAATTTTTATAATATCATCAATATTTAATTCTCGAAAAACAGGCGTTGGAGCCATACTTCTCACACTAGATTCTGTATGATTTCCAGATCTCAAAGTTGTTTCAAACACCTTATTCCACTTTGATTCCATACTGAGTTTTTTAGAGTCGGAAAATATTACAAACGTCGGAGGGTTATGGTAAAAGGTTTAAATGATTTATGGCAAGTTGATTTAGTCGAAATGATAGGTACCTTATTGGAAATTGAATGTTGATAGTAATTAATGTATTCTCAACATATGTTTGGATAGAACCAATTAAATCAAAATCAGGAAAAGAAGTTACTCAAGCTATGAGAAAAGTTTTGGAAATTGTTGAAAATGTACCAAAAACCTTCAAACTGATATGGGAAAAGAGTTCTTCAACAAAGATTTTCAAAAGTTAATGATTGATTTTAACATAAATCATTATAATACTTAGTCTAATTTGAAAGCAAGTGTGGTAGAAAAAGTGGACAGAACTATAAAAAATTTAATGTGGAGAAAATTCAGCTTACGTGGAAATTAAAATGGATAGATATTTTAGATGAAATAGTTCAGAAATATAATCACAAAACATTCAACAATCAATAAAAAGCCAATTGAAGTTAACAAAAATAATGAAAAAGACATTATAAGATCATCTTTTACTCACGCAAAAACAATTGATCCAAAGGTTCCAAAATTTAATATGGGTGATTATGTGCGGATAAGCAAGGAGCGAGAAGCATTTTCCAAAAGTTACACACCGAATTGGTCTAATGAAATATTTCACATAAAAAACAGTTACTCACAAATCCTACAACATATTTGCTTCAAGATGAAAAAAAAAACAAGGAATTGAAGGAGGGTTCTATAAAGAAGAGTTGTAGAAAGTTAAATATCCAGATGTCTATTTGGTAGAAAATGTATCAAGAAAAAATGGAAATAAAGTATATGTTAAATGGCTTCGTTTAGATAAATCACACAATTCATGGATTCTTAAAAGAGATGTACTATAATTTAATGATTGTACCTTAAACGTATTTTAATTAAAACTTTTATATATTTTTTTATTAAATAAAACAGATATTAGTATTAAAATATTTTATTAAAAATAAATTTAAATTTAAACATTAAACCTTTGATTAAAAATCTTGTTCCTATGTTCCTTACTCAGAAATATGTCCAAAATATTTTGACATCGCACAACTCTTCTATCAAATCGAAGTCTGTCTGCATAAAATTTCTGATATTCAGATTTTCGCGCTTGCCTGTAGGCAAAGGGCCACACCACCATTCAATATAGTGTATTTTTATCTTCACAAATATTGACTGATTTTTTCATAATATTTCTTCATTGAAAGATTATTTTTTAATTGTTCTTCCAATTGTTCCGGATACAAAAAAAGCATTTCTAGCATCACACATGCATTTTCACTATTGACATTCTGATTTGGATTTAGCACTTCATATATGTCGGATAGAATGTTTCTTGATTGTGTGCTAGTTTGAAACAATTTGAAATACTTCTCAAATTCTTGTTTCTTAATTATTTGAATTCTATAATCCACAATCTCAATGAGTGGCCATAAGGTGTCAAAAGAACTGCATGAGAGATACACATATTTTCCATGCATTTTTGAATTTTTAAGATGAGGCAAAATTTTTAGTACGATGCAATTCAAAATTATTGTTACATGGCAGAGAAAATAGTAAAATAATAGTAATGCAAAATTTGATTACATGAAACAAATATAGCTTTAATGGGCCCACGGCTACGCTAAATATAGAGGTAAACCTGTAAATGGATAGATGCAGAATAAAAATGAGTGGAATAAATGTGAATATAAATTTACTACAATTAACCCCAATTATTTTTTTTGTAACAATACCCATGACAATTTTTTTTGAAAAAATAAATTTATTTATGTAGGTTTTGTGTAATTATGTGGTTACCTTATGGAACCATGTTACGTGCCAGCATTTATTTTGTATCGAATTAAGTGTTAATAGTTAATATAAGGTACTTTTATTGACAAAATTGTGTAACTATTATTTGTTGTTACCGCCATAATGTGCAGAAATCGAATTATCGATCCGGACGGAAATTTTGGTTCGAATTGTGGTTTCCAATATTGAAGCGTACTGATTTTAGAATGAAGCGCTATTGTCGAGAATCTTTTGACAGCGCGGATAATGAGATTTATATTAACACGTTTCTTTTGATGGAAATAGGCGTCTGGTTTGGGTAAAAATTATGATGGAAACCAATGTACCAAAAGCCCGGTTTCTTTGTTTTGAAAATCGCTTTAGATAAATTGTTGGATGTGACATATGATGACCATGTGATGTGTGGCCGAACTTCTATTGTCAGTCGTAATTTTTGGTAGGGAGAATTTTGAAGGAAGTTCCTTTGCTTCCGGGAAGTGTCGCGTAGGTCACTCTACGTTGGTTTGCCTTTTAAAGTAGTTTGGTGTCGGTTGGAAGTGAGAAATTTAGTTTTACTTTTGTGGGATTTTCCAATCGACCCAGTTTTTATAGTTTCCCGCCTTGCCTTTACGTTACCTTTAGTTAGTTTGTTGTTTGGTGCCTGAAACTCATTCCGTAACGGGATTTAGCATTGCTTTTTGTCAGGTGAGTTGAATTGTTTTTTTTAGTGCCCCAACCATTTTGTGGAGCCATGTGGATGGACTCCAATTCCTTTTAATTTCCCTTACAGAGGCCTGCTCTTCCATCTGTTGAGGCAGCCTGGTGATTCCAGCGTTAAGCAGCTGACACACCCTTTCACAGGTAAAAAAATGACTTTTTCTATGTTTTTTTTGCCCTTGATATTTTATTTTAATTGAGTTTGAGTGATTTTCTTGATTATGAGTTTTATGTGGAACCTTGAATATATTGATGGTTCTACCGAGACGGGTCTACCGACGGGGTTTTCCCTCTTGGCTACGCCTAACTTAGAGTCAAGTTTCCTGCTGTTTTTTTCTTAACTAGGCTATCTTCAACTACTAGAGTCCTTCCTTCCTTCTTCAGTTGAGGAAGTAGCTGATTTTTGCCTGCAGTTCCTCGTGTTCCGCGAGTGAACAATTTCTTCTGGAG
>MU184167.1:78081-89243 GCA_016904865.1 Pissodes strobi | reverse complement strand
CTAAAAATTCACTTAATTAAATAAACTATGACAGCGTCAAATTTTCCCGGATGACGTAGATGCGCGGGTGAGTCAAAAACAAGTCTAGAAATCAGCATACCGTTATATGTGTATCGTGGGTATTAATAACAACTTCACAGTTTATACCGTCACGTACGGTATAAACTGTGACAACGTTTGGGTTGGGCGTGGTCCCCAAAAAATATTCAGGTGTACCGCATAATTTGGTCACAATAGGCCCCACGACCTTTTTGTTTTTTAACGACTTTTGGGTGTAAGTTGGGCGTGGCACCCCAAAAAATTTCTGCCTCCAGCAGGGGCCCTCCGAAGCATATCTGTTACGTTACCAACGACATTATTTTGGTTATGGCTTTATGGTTTCTTGTATATACTCTTTTGCCTCTAAATATTTCTGGTCAGCCTAGTTTTTGCCGAATCGGCTGGCGAGTCGGACGCCGACTCGGCGCGTATAATATACTTTGCAAATGGGGAAAAACACACACGGCGGTGATTGACGAGTCACTGCTTGTTAGCCGCCTCGGCACGTCATCTGATGCATGAGCCGCGCCGCCGCAAAAACAGCTGTGTGTGTCATGGTCGTCGACTCGGCAGCCGATTCGTCGAAAACCGCTGTGTGTGTCATGGCTCTAATTTCAAATAGTATGTACCGTCCCGCAAATTAATATACTTATAAATCTTATCATTTCTCACTCTCCAACGAGGGTAATTTAACGAGTTACTTTAAATATTTTAGACTAATATACCATTTATCCTGAATTTGTTGCAAATCTACATTAGATGCCAAAAGTAAATAGGAACACTGCGACTCAAAGTATCACCTACCACATTATCATTACCTCTTCGATAAATAACTTTATAACAAATTGGCGCCCACGTTTTTTTTTCCCAACAAGTTTCTTACTCCAATTTGATCTTACAAATTTAATTATTTGTAATCATTTTTCGTACAGGATTAGTATTTGATTTCGGAATTTGTCATTGTAGGTAATTTACTGTATTTGACTTGTAATATACAGGATGTAAATTAAGTACTTCGACAAATGATTCTTTTAGTGATTTTAAGTCAAAAAGTTCATATAAACATAGGTCCAAAAATGCTTCGTTCCCAAGATATAGGGTGTCAAACTTTGAAAAAAAAATCGATTTTTCGTAAATATCTCAATATTCTTTAAGCCGATTTTAGTGAACTATGGCAGATGTATTAATGATATTAGATTAAAGTTATTAAGTCCAGTGGCGTCCCGGAAGGCACCTTCCCCAATATTTTTGAAAAAAAATTTGCGCCACTGACTTTTTTAAAATTTTATTTTTTTTTTGAATTTACCAACTAAAAATACAATTTTTTTATTTCTTTTGTTTTTTTCGTATCTTGCTTCGTTTTCGAGATAAAAAATAAAAACGACTTTATAACATGTCCCTAAAACAACACAATAAAATAATTATTTATTTTCACGCCACTGCACTGGCAAAATTCGCAATTATTTTGCGTTTATTTGTCTTATTGAAAGCAGCTAATCAACAAAAATTAATTTTTAAGTTAAATTTTGTGAAATTTTAATTTTTTATTTTTTTTTTTAATTATTTATTGCATACTTCCGAGGCATGCAGTACACAAGAAAATAGTAAGTAGCCTTTGAAAACAATTGAGAGGTTTCTATGGTAGCGGAATCAGTCATGGCAGTTGATTTAGATGAAAACAGGTACTTTTTTTATCACTTTGACGTTATAAGTAATAATTTATCGTGTGTTTTGTCCAAAATGTACCAATACATAAACGCAGAAATGGCAGACATTCATTTTACTTATGGAATGGCTCGCGGTAATGCACAAGCGGCAAGACGAATGTATCAGGTGCGATTTCCTCAACGAGTGGTGCCAGACGTCCAAACTTTTATTAATATTCACGCAAGACTTTGTGAAACTGGCAGTTTTAAAAGGACAACAGATGTTCCGGGAAGGCCTGCGACAGTTCGAACAGTTGCGATTGAAGAAGCTGTGTTAAACAGAATTGAAGAAGACCCGCAAAGTAGTACACGGAAAATAGGTGGTGAATTGAATATTACACACACACTTGTTTGGCAAATTTTAAGGTCCCAACAACTTTATCCTTATCATATGCAACGTGTGCAGGCTCTATTACCTAGAGATTTTACCCTCAGATTCGATTTTTGTGTTTGGTTGCGTAATAGATTAGTAAGAACCCCGGATTTCTTAAGCCATGTGCTTTTCACAGATGAAGCCTCGTTTTCTCGAAATGCCATAATTAACTTTCATAACAACCATATCTGGGCTGAGGATAATCCGAATGCTATCGTAGAAAATCATTTTCAAGTGCAATTTTCTCTCAATATTTGGGTAGGCATTATCGGTGATCACCTTATTGGACCTTGCATTCTTACGCAAAGGCTTAATGCCGAAGAGTATCGAAGGTTTTTGGAGCATGAACTTCCCAACCATTTAAAAGTAGTTGATTTAGAAACCAGAAACAGGATGTGGTTAATGCACGACGAAGCTCCGCCACACTTTAGTGTCGTTGCGCGTCAATTTCTGGACGAGAATTACCCTAACCGTTGGATAGAAAGAGCAGGACCACAAGCCTAGCCTCCCAGATCACCAAATTTAAATCCTTTGGATTATTTTCTGTGGGGTCACTTGAAGTCGTTAGTTTATAAAAGTCCAGTCCAAAATGAACAAGATCTAAGAAATAGGATATTTGAATCTTGTGCCATTATTAATCAGACGCCAGGTATATTCGAAAGAGCTCGGCAATCAATGTTAAGACGACTTATTGCATGCGTTGAAGTAGGCGGTGGTAACAACTATTGTAAAATAATGTTATTAACTAGTTTAGTTTTAGTCTTGTAAATAATTTAAGTTTTTTACTTGAAAATACAATCAATAAAAAAAATTTTTGCTTATTTTTCGAAATTAATTATTTTTTATCTCGAAAACGAAGCAAGATACGAAAAAACACAAGAGACAAAAAAGTTGTATTGTTAGTTGGTAAATTCAAAAAAAAAATAAAAATTTAAAAAAAGTCACTGGCGCACATTTTTTTTTCAAAAATAGTGGGGAATGTGCCTTTTGGGACGCCACTGGACTTAATAATTTTAATCTAATTGAAGCTAAATTAGCCTCTTACTATCATTGATATATCTGCCAAAGATCAATAAAATCGGCTTAAAGAATATTGAGATATTTACGAAAAAATGATTTTTTTTCAAAGTTTGACACCCTGTATCTTGAGAACGAAGCATTTTTGAACCTATGTTTATATGAACTTTTTGCCTTAGAATCACTGAAAGAATCATTCGCCGAAGTTTGTCGAAGTACTTAATTTACACCCTGTATATCTGTTCTCTGTTTACATAGATTAAAGGGTCTGGAAGTTTAGTAGAAAGTAATGACTTTTGATTGAGCCTAAGTAGGGATATTATATATATAATTTATATTAAAGTTATTGAATTATAAATTTAAAATGTTTAAACTAAATATTGATCGGTTGTTAAAGGATATGACGAAAACAAAAGACTCCCAGAATCGACAACAATCGCTTCTTCTGTTTTCCCTCATCCTACTAAATTAATAAATAGAAAAAATCTGTAATCACGTCAATATCTATCGACTGTCAATCAACTAAAATACTAGACAGGTTCGGCCATATCGAAAAAAAGACAATAGAGATGAGTTTCCAAACGATATTCCTTCCTAAAATGACTTTTATAAATAGAAAAATTTCCACCCGTAAGAGGATGATGCAACATCATGTTTTATGTTTGTATCTTTAAGCTACCTTAAAGATACAAGGATAGGAAATGTATTAAGATTTTACAGGGAGGCATAATTTTATTTCACCATGAGAGAGAGAGCCCTCATGGAGGAGAGATTTTACCTCCTCCGGGAGGAGCGCTCTCATGAATACACTACTGACAATGATGTAAGTCAGATATTTATGGTCTAAATATGGCAAAACAATAGATACAGACCGCATAAAGTATTTCTTGTAGCAAAGGTTTCTGAGGACGATCCAGGCCGCGGAATGCCGTTTTGCGATACAATCATGGAAAAGGCAAAACAAAATCCATTGTTTCCTAATTATATTTTGCTTCCCAATAAAGAGACGTTCTGCCTAAATGTACATAGACACAACCGTAGGTATTGGGATACAGGAAATTCCCATGGGCAAGCTTGGCAATCAATATTTTGAAGAAATTCAGTTCCAGCAGGATGCTGCGTCTTCGCGTTAAGCTGCATTTGTGCGGAATTATTTAACTCAGGTGTTTCCCAACCTTTGGATTGGAAAAAGAGGACCTGTGGAATGGCCACCAATTCACTCAATTTCAATTTTTTGGGGGAGATTTAAAAACAGTAGTAATATAAGATTGCGGTGAGGAATATAAAGTAAAAATGTCATTTAAATGCAATAGGAGAATTTCAAGAAGGTTGGGCCATTGTCAGGCTGCGCAGATATGATAATTTGAACATTTACTTAAAAAATTATTTATTTACATTGCTTCACTTGAAATTAATTTTTGATAATTATTTCTGCTCTTAAGAATAAAATATAATATACAGAGTGCTAGATTTAAAGTAATAAATAATAATAAAATAATTTCCAGAAAATGTAAAATTGTTTATCATTTTTGAATCCCCGATACTTTGTTATGCCTGTATACTAAATTTCATTAGCGGCTTCAGTGATATTTAACCATATTATGACTAGCTTTGTTTGTAAGCATAAACACTAAAATAAATCCAGTATCCTGAAAAATTTTCCTTTCATTTTTTTATACGTATCATTATATTTCATACTCACTTTCTTAAACTTTTTGTGGTAATGGGAAACAATATATTCAATACATTCACTATGAACTTAAAAGAAGTTCACCCTCTGAAGAACTCCCCTCATCGCTATAGTCCCTTTTAACCTTCTTCACTAGCAATAATGAAGTCCATTGTAAACCGTAAATGTAAATAACACTTTAAAATAAAATAATTTAGATGAGACACGTCACCAAATTGTTTTTAAACAGTTGTTTAATGTATTATTAGAAAATGTAATCCGATTGCTACACACCAAGTTGTTGTGTATAAACAACGCTTTCATATTTCAATTGTAAACGCGCTACATGAATCAAGCATCTTCAACACGAAGATGCTTGATTCATGTAGCATTATTTGGTTTTATGTGGTTTCATTGTCTCCGATACTGTTCAGCCCTCAGTTATGCGTCGATCATAATTTAAGAAACAATATTACTAGTAATAGTTACTTATTATGACAATATAAATAATAATTAATAATATTTTCAGTGGATTGGACAGCGTGTCATCAAAGCAATGTGTGTTGTTACTTAAGAAACTTGCTGCTTCAGGTAGGACCATTATTTGTACTATCCACCAGCCTAGTGCAACGATATTAGACCTTTTCGATCATCTGTATGTTGTTGCTAGTGGAGCATGTATGTACCAAGGTTCAGTTAAAGCGATATTGCCATATTTAGAAGATGTTCACTTGGCTTGCCCAACATTCCACAATCCCGCTGATTTTTGTAAGTAGTCAATATATAGCATAACTAATTGATTTTGCAAAACGAGGTGGCGGGTAATCAGACTGCGGATCCAATCAGCGAAGTTAGGCTTCAGCTTGGAAAGACAAGCAAGCTTGGAGAAACCTTTAAAATACTTATAAACATAGCATCTTCAACAAACATGAAATATCGCGTTCAAAAGAACTTTCAAAAGCTGCTTCGCTGCTGGAAACCGCACCTTGGTAGAGTTCGGCCGCTCTTCGTTTGTGCCAGGTGAGTCTTCGTTACGAGAGGCTAGTTTCGTCAAGGTACACCTACGGACGTATACAATATTTGTTAAATTAGTAATTTTGCAATATGCAAGTTGAAAATATCCTTAAATATTGCATATTTTTCATGAAGACATTCTTATTGCAATTGTTCGGTGAGAACTATTAAACCGATCACGATTTTAGAGCAAACTATTCGCAAACCAAGAACTATTAAGCGACTAGGTAGCTGCCGGCAGCGTTGACGAGTCGCGTTGCCACGCGCTTTTAAGCGCCCGGTCTCCATTGGCCAATGAGGAATCGTTTCGCATTTACCAACTCGGACGACGTTTTCGTCACAAATAGAGGTGTAAGATTCGGTTACTTTCAACTACTTGTAACGATTCGTTACTTTCGGTTCCAATACTCGTTACTCCGGATCCGTTATTCTAGTACTCGTTTCCTTGAAATTTGCATTAGGTATTTGGTATTCGTATTGAAATTGGATATCCAGTTTTACTTGATGCAACATAGAAAGAGCTATTTAACTACATTGTAAGAGCAAAAGGGGAACAATAATTATTATCAAACAAGCGACATTTTAAAGTGTTTTCTTCTAATATATATTTTAACATAATATTTTTATTAAATTTATTTCCTGTCTTATGGGATGAAGTTAAATTGAACGAGAAATTCAGTAATAAAAATTATAATACATAAATACAACTCGATATTATAGCATTTATTATAAAACATTAAAAAGTATATATTATTATAACTTATGGAGCTTTATTTGGAGAATACTTTGGTTGACGTTAAGAAATAGTAAACTTTAGACATTCTTACCTTTAATGAAGCTTCTTTTACGAGATACAACTTCTCCTGCTTTCGAAAATATCCGTTCAGAAGATACTGAGGTAGTAAATATATCTTGGCTAATTTACTAAGATGTGGATAAATTAATTCTCTGTTTTTCCAATATTGCAAAGGATCTTCTTTTCTACCTATAGAAGCATCTTCCATATACATTTTAACTTCTATAATTGCTTGCGAAAGTGGGCTTTGAACCGAAATAATTTTTGCTCGCCTATCAAAATCTTTCCACACCAGATCAATTTCATCGTCTTCTTTATTAATATCTGTCTCATTCGTTGGTAAGCTGTTATCCAAACTTTTTCCTTTTCTTGTTTTTCTTTATTAATAAGTTGGACAACTTGTTCTTGAAGTTTTTCTTTAGCTGTCTTGGCAAGTTTATCGGTATTAAATGCTTATATAGCAGCTTTTGACATTCAGAAACCTTGTTAACATCTTTCTTCTTCTTCTGTCAGCTATCCTTCTGCATCCACTCCTGGACATAGGTCTCCCCTTGCTGCATCCATTCGGATCGGTTCAGTGCCATCTGGTGCCATTTTCTTCCCGCTATCTCTCTTATATCGTCGATCCATCGTTTCTGTGGACGACCAGTACTTCTTTTATGTTGCCTTGGACGCCACTGTATTATATGTCTTGTCCATCTGGCATTGTCCTGTCGTGCCACATGCCCCACCCAACGCCATTTCTGACGTGCGATATGCTCTATAACATCGTAGACTTTTGTTCCTTTTCTAATTTCCTCGTTCTGTATATGATCCCTTAGGCTTACCCCTAACATAGTTCTTTCGATTGCTCGTTGTGTTGTTCTTAGTCTATTCGCGCTTTTAACTGTGAGAGTCATTGTTTCCATACCATAGGTCAAGACTGGCAAAATACATGTGTCGAAAACGTTCTTTTTTAGGTTGATAAGAAGTGTTGGATTTCTTTATTTGTTGCCCTTCTAAGTGTACGTCGCCGGGATCTGGAGTCAACACTTTGGTTTTATCGATGTTCATTTTTAAACCGACTTTTTCCGACTCTCTCTTTATGTCTGCCAACATTTCGATAAGTTCTTCCTTCGTACTGCTGATTAAAACTCTGTCGTCGGCGAAGCGTAAATTGCTCATATATCTACCATCCACGCGCAGGCCCTTTTTGTCCCAATCTAGTCTTCTGAATACGTCCTCCAATTCGAGGGTAAATAACTTAGGCGATATTGTGTCTCCTTCTCGGACGCCTCTGTTAATTGGTATTCGATTGGTTGTTACATCTTCTTGCACTTTAACTGTGATGGTCGCCTCTTTGTATATGTTTTTAAGTAGATTAGTGTACCTTGAGTCTATTCGAGCATTATTCAACCCTCAGATTATCGCCCAAAGCTCAACAGAATCAAAGGCCTTGTTAAAATCTATAAAAGCGAAATGGAGCGGCGTATTGTACTCGTTGCACTTTTCTATAAGAGTCCGTAGCGTTTGAAGATGCTCTACAGTGCTATGTCTCTTGCGAAAACCAGCCTGATCACTCGACTGATATTCATCTAGTTTGCGCGTAAGCCTGTTTGTAAGAATCTTGGTAAGGAGCTTATAAGGATGGGGCAATAAGCTTATTGGGCGAAAGTTGCTGAGATTTAATTTGTCTCCCTTTTTGTGTAACAAGATGACTTGGGCATTTTGCCATGTTTTTGGAATATTACCGATGTGAAGACATTTGTTCATTAAGATTTTCATGGATTCTATTGTGGTTGTGCCTCCCATTTTTATCATTTCACTAGTGATTTTATCTTCACCAGGAGCTCGACTATTTTTTAGTTGGCTTATTGCTTTTTCAATTTCGGTGGAGTTTATGTCACCTTCTGAGCCGACATTCATGATCTTACATTGAGTATTAGCGTCCTCTAGTTCCGGTGCAATTGATGAGTATAGGTCTTTATAATATTCTTCGATTATATTTACTATTTCGTCACTTTCGTATTTTACTTCGCCGTCTTTGTTTTTCATTTGATAAATGCGTGCTTGTCCATTTTTTATCAAGTGATTTCAGCACTTTCATATTTTTGTTGTTTTCTATTACGGACTCTATCATGCTGTTGTTGTGATCCCTTATGTATCTCCTTATACTTCTTTTAACTTTTATGTTAAGTTCTCTATAGCTAGGGTCACTTATATAGGTGTTTCTTCTTATATTCATGAGGTCTCTTGTTTCTTTTTTAATCTTACTGCATTTTGGTTTTTCCTTTGAACAGATCTGTTTTGTCGCTGTCTGTATGCTGTTTCTAAGTTTTTGTTCCAATTCATCCAAGTTCATTTCGGTCATCTGGGCAATAGAAGGGAGTTTGCTTTTAATGTTCCTTTGATAGGCGTCAACATTTTGTTGAAGCTCCAGAATTTTTGGAAATCTTTTTTGTTGGATTAGTTTCTTCCTTTCCGTTCCAAGGTTAATTTTGATTTTTGCCCTTACCAGTCTATGGTCGCTGCCTGTATTGAATCTATTTAATGCTGAAACATCGGTTATTATGTACCTTTTATTTGTTATTATAAAGTCAATTTCGTTTTTCGTTTTTGAGTCTGGGCTTCTCCATGTCCATCTTCCGTTAGCTGGCTTTTTGAAAAAATAGTTCATGCAGAAAAGATTTTCTGTTTGGAGATAGTTAATTAACGTTTCACCTCTTTCATTTGGGGCGCCTAGTCCATTTTGGAATTAAAGTCGCCCATTATTATAACAAAGTGCGTCTTTTCAGATTTTCTTGCTGTGGTTATATCCTCGTAAAGTTGATCTATTTGCTGTTCTTCTGCTGTACTTGTGGGGGCATACACTTGGATTATCTGCAGCTTATATCTTTCTGATAATTTGACGATTATAAAGATGACCCTGTCGGAAATTGATTTCATTTTGATTACTTGATTTTTAAGCCTTTTATTGATGAGTAGTGCTACTCCTCCAATGTGGTGGTTTGTCTCGCTATTATTTTGATAGATCATGTGGCCCGACCTAAGAACCGTGCATTTTTCTTCTGACAGTCGTGTCTCGCACAGGCCAATTATATCCCAATTGATATGACCTAGCTCTTCTTCCAGCTCTTCCATGCGGTCTTCAGTTCTTAGTGTTCTGATATTGTAAGTGCCAATTGACAGATTTATGGTCTTTAAAGGGGGTTTATGTGCTAGCGAATTTTTGCCTCCCCCAGATTCCATGAGGCTGACCTTATCAAAGGTGTGGGATTTGTGTTTACCCACCTGGGGACCCGTTCCGTTTTTTTTTTGAAATTCGCCATAGGGGGATAATTTAGCCTTAAGTCTTCCGCGCTGGCCAGACTAGTTGGAAAACTAGAATTTTCAGCCGCTCCTAACCTGGAGATCAGACGCTGTGGAGTACCGCTCCGGACCTGGAGATCCGACGTGTCCTGTGCCAGTTTTGGTCCGCCCCAGGTATCTGATTTCCCCGGTACCACTCATATCTGAGAAGCATTCCCCTATCCACCACCTGGGGAGGCACCCGATGGGAGACTGGCAACTCCGCACGAGCTTGTTAACATAGACTCCAATAATATGTATTAACTAATTTTTTTTAGTCCAGTTGTGTAATGGTGTCTTTAAATTTATCAAGTTCAATATTTAAGCCACGGATAATATTGATTACTTTTGATAACGTCACTGCTTTCTCAGGACTCATTTTTGTTGTGATTTGCTCAAAAGGTTTTAGAATTTTACACGCTTCTTTCAAGGTAATCCATTCCGTTTTTGTTAACGGACCGACTGGATTGTGTAATAAATCAATAGTAGCAGAAATAAATTCCTCTACTTCAATTATCCTTTCAACCATTCCACCTAGTGAGCACGTCATTTTTTAATTTCAATAGGGTAGAATCAGGATTAATTTGTTTTTGTGTAGATAAAAAAATTGTATTGGCTTTCAGTGCTCCTGTGAAAATATTCTACTGCGGATTTTACTTTTTTTCTTGCGGTATCAATTTATTTAAGTGATTGTTGAACAATGAGGTTCAAAGTGCGGGCCAAAGCAAGGGAAGTGTGTCCAACCGGCTATTTTAATAGAGTTACCAGCATTTGTTGCATTATCGGTGGTAACTACCTGAATTTTATGTGATATACCCAATTCCAGCAATGCTTTGAATATGTTCGCATATATTTTTTGACGTATGACTTTGTTTATAAACAAAGCAGTCCAACAGAGGAAATACAAAAACCCAATCATCATAAATAAAAGATGGTTCAAGTTCTAGAATTAAGTGTCGAAAGCCTACATCGCCTACGATAGAAAAAGGCTGTATGTCGTTTATCATCATGTTTAAAAATAAACCATTATTTTTTTGTTGATTCGGTAAAGATATTGGTCTGGATACAAAATTTCCCAATGATGACTGTACTTTCAATTTTTTTGAAACCTGAGTTGGTTCTAATGCTGATTCTATCGATGATGACAACTGACTGTGATATTGTACTTACGATAGATGTTGATGCCTCTCCTTGATAGCTCTCGGCTTCTTCTAAAAGAAA
>MU184167.1:58633-77681 GCA_016904865.1 Pissodes strobi | reverse complement strand
GGGGGGGGGGCGGTCAGACGCGGTTATGTTATAATAATGTTATACTGTCTTGAGTGACCGCATCGCATCTGCCTAAAAACCAACTGTATATTTCAATTTTTCGACATTGAGGCTGCAGATGGGAATGGTCAGCCGCATTTATGCTGTAAAAATGTTACACTATGTTGACCGTACTCCTGCTAAGTGATCACACCAAATTACCTTAAAATCAGTGGCATATTTTAATTTTTCGATATTTAGGGCAGTCGGAAGCAGTCATGCTGTAAACATGTTTTACTGTACTCTGTTGAGTGGCCGCACTTGAATAAGTTATTCATTTCTGAACAATTATATTAGCAGCCTCTACTAATCAGCGAAATAGATTTACTTCTTGTTAAAACATTCTCAGATGCATCAAAATCATCAGCTAACTAAGAGGCAGGTGTTCGACGAAAGCAATGTTCAGTGTATAATGATGAATTGGATAGATTTAGAAATGCATAATTGACAATATTTTTACCTAAATTTAATAACAAAATTCATATCGCCTTTATTTTTGGTATTTTCAATATTAATCAAAATTGAGTGCCCCAAATCAGATTCATCGCGTCCGCCGTCAACTGAACTAACTCTTTACTTCCACAGGCTCCTGGGACACCAAAAATAAAAGCTACCTTTATCATTAAAAACTGGTTACCTGGAGAATCCATTAAACATTTGTCAACCTTATTCCCTGTTAATATCTTGTTTTCTTTTTTTTTAAATCTTTTATAATTAAAAATTCAAGATCTTGTTGGCCCACTCTGGGATTGAAAAAGATTTTGGCATGTTTCCTTCGATGGCTAAAAATACAAATACCTGGGTATTCATCAAATAATAATTTATTGATTATTAAACGAAAACTAAGAAAAATCGGTTTTATGAAGCAGTTAAACCTGAAATAAATAAAAACACTTTGACCTTCATAAACAAAAAAAAAACAATATGTTGTTGGTCCACCGTGGGCCTGGAAAAGATCTCGGCACCTTTTCGGCATGCCTTACGTTAGTAGGTATGTTTATAAAATTTGGGATATTTCCTCGAAATTGGTCTGGGTTTTTTCCTCTAAGTTCTGAGGTTGGGGCTCTCGCTCGATCATTCTTTTGATGTTCTATAACATTCATATTTGGCGACCTGGCTGGCCAAATCATCCTTTGCATATTATTGTAATCAATACATTTATCGACAACTGCCTCCGGGTGGAGACGAGCATTGTCATCAATTAACGCGGAATCTCCACTACCATAATTTCGGGTAAATGGCACAAAAACGGCTTAGAAGCATTCATAAATATACCTTTGATCTGTTAAAAACTCCGAAATACGCTCCACATCGTCGAAGCGAGAAACGAATGCAAACGTGTGATCGACGAAACAAAGGACAAACATAATCAAAGAATCAGGAATAAAATTTGCAATGCCCCAGTGGCTCCAGGAATTTCTGGTCGGAAGCAAAGGCAGTAAGTAACCACTTTACAAAAACGTCTCTCCCACCTTTGCCAGACGAACGTGGCATCACGGCAACTACAGCCAAGGAAAAAGCAAACATGCTCGCCAAAATTTTTTTAATCTACCTTGGGCGTCCCCCAAGGCAAAGCTCTCCCCAGTTTTATCCCCGTGATATTCGTAAAATGCTTAAAGAACTAGATACACAAAAGACATCAGGACCGGGCGGAATACCTGCCATCGTGTTAAAGAACTGCGCCAACGAACTAACACCCGTTTTTTACAAACTTCCTTCTCTACCTTACCGAAAAGGGATTTACCCATCTTCTTGGAAAGTCGCTCGAGTGCAATCTATTCCCAAAAAAGGCAAGAAAACCACGCCCTCAAACTATCGTCTAATTGCCTTGCTTCCAATAATCTCCAAAGTCATGGAACGTGTAGTCAACCAGCAACTACTCAAGTACCTCGAGAGCAACAGAATAATCAGCGATAATCAATACGGCTTTCGCAAAGAGAGATCGACAGGATGACCTATGTCACTAATATATGGTGTAGGGCAATTGAGAACTACGGAGAGTCTCGAGCGATTGAGTTGGATATTTCGAAGGCATTCGGCAGGGTTTGGTTTGACGGATTGCTCAACAAACTGCAAAAGCGTCTGTAGACCCGATGTAATTTTCGTTACCGACTCTAACGCCATCTAGTGTAGGTGGCGTTGACTCGAGCGATTGCATTCGCGCTATGTCTTGGCAATGCAATCGATTTGCAGCATGAGCCGTGGTAATCCAGAGGTCTAGATGGTTAGTGCTCAACTCGGCAGCGGCAGCTATCGGCGTCGGCGGCATGGGTTCAAACCCTGTTGCTTTTTTTTATTTTTTTATGGTTAATTTTATAAACAGTTTTTTTCTTGATTTTGGGTATGTCTTGGGTTAGTTTGGGTTAGCACCTGGTTAGTTTCCTTTTCTTGAGCCCCCGTAGCGAGCGCAGCGAGCGGAGGGCCATGCGAAAAGTGATATTACTTATTGTAATACGTGCCCGTACTTTGGATGCACATTTTACGAAATATTTTGCTTTATTTAACTAAAAAACCAGGATATATTTAACAAAAGCCGTATTATAGTAGATATACAGCAGCTTGCATATGTTTCCGCGAATACATCCACAAAGAATCCCCCTTCTTTGTGAATACATTCCACGCAAGGCCACCTATGTAGTTTAAATGGCCTTTGGTACCGAAAATTTGGTCGGGTCGCTAGACTCTTGTCAAACTGCCATCCTTTGGACTGCCAGCCGCTCTCTGCAGCTGGCTTGCCAGTTTCCTTAAGAACCGATCTTTGCACGTTGCAGTTGATGGACACATCTCAGACACATTCACCATTAAGGCGGGCCTGCTTCAGGGCGCAATACTTTTACCTACACTGTTCCTCATCTATATTAATGACCTGCTGACCGAAATGAATAATCCTGTTTATAGGTTTGCAGATGACAGTACCCTTGTATCCCAATTCAGATCAGAAAAACCTTTAATAGCGACTGAGACTTATCACCACAGATAGGAGCAGATTACAGCAATTAATCAATACCTGGAGAAAGCTCAAAAGAAATTTGGTACAGTTCAATGCAGCAAAGACCCAAGCAGCCACGTTTACCAAGAGGGCCAATACGGCGGGCCCTGACATCATTATGGCGGGATCGACCACTCCTTCATTCTCGTCAATTGGACTACTGGATGTCTCGGTCAACAGCAATATGTCCTGGCATGACCACGGTGCTAACATCGCAATATCAGCCTCCCAGAAGCTTGGTGCGCTATTTCGCAACAAAAACTGTATACACCGCAGCAGTTGCTCTTGCTTGACAAAGCGCAAATAAGCCCGTGCTTAGAATATTGCTCACACATCTGGGGTGCCGCACCAAAGCACACCCTAAAGCTGCTGGATTCCATTCAGAAGAGATATGTGCGTCTCGTCGGCGACCCGGAGTTGACCCAGAATCTGGATAGTCTGGAACACCGTAGACATGTGGCCGAGATGTCCCTGTTTTACAGATGCTTTCACGGCAGATCTTCCCAGGATTTGGCCCTCCTCATCCCGCCCCTGGCAACGCCTGTCAGACAGTCACGACAGACGACAAGAGCGCACCAGTTCGTCGTACAACTGGAAACACCTAGAACATCGCTTTACACGAATTCCTTTGGAACTCACTCCCTGGACATCTGTTTCCCCCTAATTATAACCTACAACTCTTCAAGAACCGTGTCAATCAACATCTTCGTACACACACCGCTCGTCGAGCGCCATAGGATCTCCCTTTAGTGTGTGTGCCACTGCCATAAAAAAAAAACACCAAAGTATAAAGCAATCTTAGCGTCCAACTTTCTTCGAGACACTGCTATCCTGGTCTACTACAAGTTAGTATTTTAACATTATGGTATAAACAGGTTTACTCTGCATTTGTCGGTGAAAATGCAGTGTTGCCTTTGGTCCACTCTTTTTGAGCTTGAACTGAAACTTTTCGATTCGCTCGATGTATCTGCTGCAGAAGTGGATACGTTTCTCTTCTTTGGGCTTGTAATTGTTGGTCATGCAGTCTCCTGCGGTCATTTTCTGTTGATACTCTTTTCGTCCTTTCTATTTTGATGGCAATCAGCTAGCGGTTGGTTAGAGCACACCTCACAATTGAACGGTTATCCCATTCTGTGGTTTGCATCCTTCGACCACCTCGGTATCTTTACCTCGCACTTCGTGTAAGTATCACTCCACCACTCTTAGAACAGTTTGTTTTGTGGTGTTTATTAAGACAGTAATTTCTTAGTATGAGAAGTGCTGCTGCCTCAGTAGCTGAGGCTATTTTTTTTATCTCGTGCACACTCTTCCTACAGAATGCGCTGGTGCTCATTGCATCTTCAATATTTGGGTACAAAAATTGATGTAAATTTTTAATGACACTGGTAAGTTCAATAATCCTGCTCTTTGGTTATGCTTGCCATTTGAGTTGAAGTTGTATTTTGAAACTGTGAAGAATTGTGGTAGCCTGGATGCGCAGAGATCTTTTCCAGGCTCATGGTGAACCAACAGGATTGTAAATTTTTATTTATGTACGTCAAGGTTTTCTGTTTCGATTTTAACTGTAGCTGCTTCATAAAATCACTTTTGATACTTTTGATTTAATAATTAAAGAATTGTTATTTGATGAACGCGTGCGTAATTGTATTTTATTTGCCGAAGGAAAGGTGCTCAGAATGGACCAACGAGATATTAAATTTTAAATGAATGAATATGAATCAAATCCATTCAGAGAATTAGGAGTGATGCCATAACTTCTTATTATCCCTCTGTAATAAACAATTTGAAAATATAGGCTAAATAAAATGATCCTTTACATGAGTCGACATTCGCATTACGAATGGTTTAAATTGTGTCCGGATTAGTGGATATCGTGCCGAATTACATATTTTAATAAAATAATAATATACCTAGTTTACAAAATGGGATAAGCTCAAAAATCCTAAATCATCTACAGATAATACTTTAATGATTGAGATTATGTACGAGTCAATTAAATCCATTTAATGAAAATATCTGCTTGATAAAATTCGTAATTAAGCAGTGACTTTTTTATATTCCTGTATAGTATATACATGCAACTCTTTCCGATGAGTAATTAAAGAGAAACAAAAAAGACATTGCAGGAGTCAAATTTTAAAAGAAATATCCCAACATAAGTGTCAAAATTCTTTGGAATCGTCAATATTATGTGAAATTGCAGTACTTTGGAAAAATAAGAATATCTCATTTAAATAATGGGATAACTCCAAAATTCCAAAAGCGTCTGGAGATGATAACCTAGTGAATAAGAACAAGTATCAATCATCAAAATCCACTCACAAGACCAGCTTTAACTGTATAATAAACTTTGGTTATTGTGGCGACGTTCTTTGTAGCTCGCTTTATTATTGACAGTTTGACAATTATGATTTATTTTAAGTATGAAATTATACGAGAAGAAACGGGTTTTCTAGCACAGAAAGCGAAATCCAAATCGGACTTTATTTCGTTTTCTAAAGGTTTAGTTAAAGTCGATGTAATATTCAGCCGCCGAGAATGTCTCCCAGGCAATCAAGGTGATATCCAAGAGTGGTCTCAGCTGAATTCTTATGTAAGGTGTGATACTATGTTTTGTTACTATCACTCAGGAAGTGAATATTCTGTTGTAACAGTTCGGTTTTGCCAGTGTCAAATATTTTTGAATTTCATTCATACGCCGCATTTAGGAAAAAAGATGCTGTATTTTGCACTCAGCAGTTTATTAAGTCTAAATTTATTGATTCGATTTGCTGTTAATACGCTTGAAGAAATGGCCTCATTTCTTAATGTAAATTAACTCTATTCTAAGTATGGGTTAACGATATATTTGTATTAGCATTTATAATACGTTGTGACTCTATTTATTTTAGTTGATAAGCGAAGCACATTGTTATTAGAATAGCTTGGCTTGATTTATATTACATTATAGTGGAACAGCCAGCAAACCGTTTTATATTTTTAAGAATTCTGTTAATAAAACCCACAAATACGCTGCATTTGACTCGTCGATCCATATTTTAATTTTGGTTTGACTATTTCATAACCTTTTGGGAACCCCTTGGTTGCTGAACTAAATCGCCGGCCGCCATTGCTGAAGATGGTTAGATCGTTTTGTGACCTCTGCTTTTAAATATATTTATCTTTTTACCCGGCAGGCTGTAGTTTTTGTAAGGTTCGTTCCGAATAATAGGAATGGACTATCCTCCCGTACTTGCCGCTCTCGATTTAGATTTTTAAAGGTTTATCATTTTCATACGAGTATTTCCTAGCATTTCTTAAAAAATTTAATTTTAGCTCACTATTTGCGGCTTCCGTCGTCATATATCCTCCTAATAAACGAGAACTAAGGCGTGTTTCAGTCCATCACTACTTCTTGATCGGACGTAGGTTTTTTTTTACTCTCATAGAAGGAGAAAGGCAAATTACCGAAAACGATCGAGAGTTCTTCTAGTTAGACCGGTAGGCGAGGAGAGAAACTTTCTGTTTGAGTGCAGTCTCAGAGACTCCACATTTAGTTGTGATTTAAGTCGGCCCATTTATTGGGAATATACTGTGGTATCTCTTGCTGTTTTGACACGACCGATTTTCGGGATCTAAATACTGTACTGAGGATTTCCACGTTCGTGATATAAAACCGAGACTGTCGACTTTTCTTTAGGCCTCACGCACACTAACAAGGGTTTCACGGGAGAGCCACAACTTTTACTAACAGGCGAGAAGCAGGTCTTACCAGCAGGCTACCACCTTTGCTCGCAAGCCACAAGTTTACTAGCGGGCCACAACTTCGATAGGGGGCCACAATCCAATTATCAGCCCATCTTGACACCGAGCTATCGAGACCTCGGCTAGATCTTCCCCTCGCGGCCATCGAGTAGCAGTACCTGAGGTATCTATAGGTGCCCGACTCCTCCACCGGAGTCGAGGACCGGTTTTGGGTATCGTACAGGGTGTTCACCCATAATGTCCCCCCCCTTTAACTTTGTTAATTTTTAAGCTACAAAAAAAAATAAAAAACAGAATTGTAGGGTTTTTAATGTAGTTTTTGCACACGTAAAGGAAAAAAACAAAAAATTGTACAGTATACAGGGTGGATCAAAAAGAAACATTTTTTTAAATCTAGCCCCCATTTTTTATTCGATTTTTCGATTCTACGTAAAATTCTAAGGATTTTTAATATAACACACTATATGCCTATTCCTGATACTTTAAGAGTTATTGACAGTTGATTTCGCTATATTGTTTGTTCTTTTATTTTTTTATGGCAACAGCCACCTAAGAATATAATTTTTTGTTTAGCTTTTGAAGTCATTGAGGTGAAAATATTGAGTTTCCTCAATTGGACCTCATTGCTTTGAGTAGTGATTTTGTATCTTCTGTTTTAAAAATGATTAAAGAATTATTATTATAATTAAAAAATAGCGACTTCAACTGTCAATAACTCCTTAAGTATTAGGAATAGGGATATAGTGTGTTATATTAAAAATTCATAGAATTTTACGTAGAATCGAAAAATCGAATAAAAAATGGGGGCTAGATTTAAAAAAATGTTTCTTTTTGATCTACCCTGTATACTGTACACTTTTTTGTTTTTTTCTTTACGTGTGCAAAAACTACATTAAAAACCCTACAATTCTGTTTTTTATTTTTTTTGTAGCTTAAAAATTAACAAAGTTAAAAGGGGGGGACATTATGGGTGAACACCCTGTACAGAAGCTTTATCTTTCATGAATTCATTTCTTTTTTTTTCAGTTTAATATAATCGTTCTTAATTTTCCTTCTTTTAATATAAATCAAACATTGACCGCCAAGCTTTGAGATAGCTCATTAATTTTATTTTCATTTATTCACTGGTTTGTCGGAGCGGTTAATCTAATTGCTCTGAATTTTCTCTCTTTTTAAGATAAGTCAAGCATTGATCGACTCTAAAACAGTTTCAATAATTTTATTCCTTTCATTCATTTATCGAGAAACATAACCGCTCTGAATTTTCTTTCTTTATAATATAAGTCAAGCATTGATAGCCTTCAATACTTTTATTCTAATTATATACTATATAATATAAATCAAGCATTGATAGCCAAGCTTTCAATAGTTTTATTCTAATTCTAATGTTTTATTAAGTTATCAAGTCATTTGATTTAATTATTGTGGCCGTTCATTGCTACCTATACCTATTATTATTGCTACATTTAAAATCGGCGCAGCTATTAGCGCACGCATACATAGTTGTAATTAGCTTAGTTAACCTCAAAGTGATCACTTCGGTAAGTAGTATTTAGTGCATTTAGTTGTAAGGCATACAGAACCGAGTATTAACAACAGAATTGGTCTCCATACAATCACCATATTGTACCTATTAGTAGTTAAATTTAATAGTCATTTGACATTCTTTTGTCTTCAACTAACAATATCTCCATTCAACTTGCCATTTTACTCCAGATAGATTCTTTCTGTGTTTTCAAAAAAAAGAACTTATTAGCAAATATATTGTTCCTCAAATTTTAGATTGTGTTTTCTTGCTAAGTTAAGCTTGAGTACCTTTTGATTTAATAAGCCAGCCTATATTCTTGTTTTCTTGTTAGATTGAAATTAAGTATCTTTTGATTTAATAAGCCGGCCTATCTACCCTGCACAACACCAGCGGAGCTTTTTTAGTTTAATTGGATAGAACTGGTGGCGCTCTAATGACCCCACTACTGGGGCCGGGCATTTGCAATACGAATCTCCGGGGCCAGGTTTCTTTTTAATTGAAAAAAAAAATACTTTTAACTTCAATCAGAAAAACGTGTTGCACTGTGAAAGCTATTGATATGAGGGTGGTTTACAAACTAAACATTCCAAGTCTAACAATTTGATGTCTGACTATTTCCAAAATGTACCGTTAAATTTTTGAAACTAATGTGAGAAAGATTCAAATTAAATCTTTGGTCCAGTCATTTCTCCGATTTCGTTTTTTATACAATATTAAGAATTTAATTGATGCTAAATAAACTATTCAAAATAATTTATTTCGTGACCTAATAATAAAATTTTATTTTAGTATTAGAAGTATTAAATGGAGATCATGGTAATTACAATGACATTCTATTACGAAAATCCAATAATGGTTTAAATCAAAAATGGAGAAGCCAAATGAAATATTCAAGCACAAAAGGTAAAGTACTAAAACATTTTAACTTGAACACTACTGAACTAGGAGAAGGATGCCTGAGATGGCATAATTTTTATGAACATTCCATGCCTTTTTCAGAAATTAGAATTATAACTCCTCGGCCGAGAAAATTGCTAATTTACAACGAAAAATATTCTAAGAAAATTACAAAATAAAATATTTATCAGTTTGAAGAACCAAAACAAAGATTTTTAAAAAGTATTACATGTGCCATCTCACCCACATATCTATAGGTAAAACCGTAAAATGGCATACTAAAACAAACTTAAATCTAATGACTATAACTATCGCAAATTTACATTTTGTCAAGCTGCCTACACTAGCACACTCGGTATGGTACCAAGTTCAGACTTTCTCTTTCCACTCTTTCAATAAGTTCCGACATTTTTTGTTCATCCTTTGTTATAATCAGTTTAAATGTGAGTCGTGAAACTTATAGAAAAATGGTTTGTTTTAATATATTCACATCTAGATATCCTCTAACACATGCTTTTACAATATGCAAATGAGCCGCAATATTGTGCAAATAATAATGTTTTATCAGCGCTATATAAAAAATATGACAGTAAAACTTCAACTATTTTTGCAAGGGTCCATAATTCCATATAAGATCTATGCCAAGCCTTTTATAAATTATTTTCCTTATCGACTCAATTTTTATATAAATTTATTTATACAGGATTTCAAGACGTCAAAACGTACGTAAGAAGAAAACCAGGCAGGTGCAGTAGCAGTTATTCTACAAGTTTTCCTTATCAAGTACACGTTTTAGTAAAAAGGACGTTTATGATTATATTAAGAGATAAAACTCTGACTTTCAACAGATTAACAACTCACTTACTAATTGCAGTATTTATAGGTAAGTTTATTACAACTAATGGTTTCTTAGTGTAATTCTAAATCCAACGAAATAAATTTCTTTCATTCTCCAACGTTAATGTTATATTCTATTTAGTATTATGTCATTATGATATATTTTTAATCAGTTTTGATAACCAATGCGTTTTATTTGGAAAATTTCAACCATCAGATCATAGCTAGTGCCTTGATATTTTTCCTATTTGTTTCTGAATTTTTGAGGATGTTGTGAATATCGTGCAACAATAAAACAGATGTACAAATCAGTAATGTGTATAAAAGCCAACCAACTTCTAAGGT
Source organism: Pissodes strobi (assembly GCA_016904865.1). Taxonomy (NCBI): domain Eukaryota; kingdom Metazoa; phylum Arthropoda; class Insecta; order Coleoptera; family Curculionidae; genus Pissodes; species Pissodes strobi. Next base: position 67,302 of record MU184167.1, on the reverse strand, counting down.
TAGCTGCTGCTGCTTTACGTGTGGGCTTCGCTGGACGGCAATCACCCAGAAACTAGTTTGAGATAACTTGGACCGCCCAACTAAGGGCATCTGACTTCCGTCATAGTCCACTGTTCCATGCATGTACTGATTTCTCTTGTATTTCTTCTTACACTTCTTTCTTCCTTTCTTTCAACTCGTACTACTTCGTATATACTGTAAGAGGAGGGTGTTATTTAACAGATAGCACAACAAAGGATAAGACTCTTCTCTCCCCCGGACAACGGAGGGGCATTTATCACACCCGAAATGTTGTCTCGGATAAAAGAACCCAGGAAACAAATAGATGGGACAATTTTTGTTCATACAGCAATTAAAGTAAATGTATTTGATTACTTCTATAGTTTAACAGCATTATGCAATAGATAACTATTAATGATTTGAACAATTGTATCATTTAGGTTAGATAGGATTGACATGACAGAAATTGGAGTTGAGACTCCTGCTAAGAGGAGTTCCTGATATAAATCTTTGTCCATTAAAGGACAGCTAAAAAGAATGTGTTCAAGATCCGCAATACCAGTATTACATTCACAATTTGGATCAACTATTAAACCTATTTTGAACATATGAGATGGGCAGAGACAATGCCCCGTTCTCATCCTAATAATTGTAGTTTATGTCGTCGATCCGTATAAGTTATATTCTTATACCATGTCTGCATGGGAAAAAAAGGTTGTATAAGGCTGTACCACCCGCCCTTTGACTGTGTACTTGCTTTCCAGGAGCAGAGCCATCTTTGAGTGATTTCCTTCTTTATTTGAGGTATAAAATCATCCTTATTCAGTTTTATTTGCAATGGCACCTTAAGAATTCTACCAACATTCGCCAATCGATGAGCATATTCATTTCCAATGATACCAGAATGACTGGGAATCCAAGCTATTTTATAATTAAAATCTGCGTCATTTGCTTCGATAATTAATTGTTTTGTGTAATATGAAATATGATCTACATTGGGGGTGAATTTTATTTTTACAAATCTTTTGTATTGCCGAAAGTGAATCCGAGAAGACTACCGCCTTCTCAATGTTTTTCTCTAAACAAAACGTAAAAGCCCTATTTATTGCTATTATTTCTGCCGTACAAATTTGAGTCTCGTCAGGAAGACGCTGTGAAAAGGAAATATTTTCCTTTGGACAGTGAACCCCAAAACTTACCGTGTTAGTTGTGTCATCCTTAGATGCATCTGTATAAAACCACGTGAACTGAGAGGCTACCTGATTAGCCTTTTCTAAGAAGTCCCTGTTCTTAGGAGTACCATCCTTTTCTATATTTAGATTTAAAATGGGAATTTTTCTTATTTGGGTCTGAAAGTTAAACTGAAAACAAGGCAATTTATCCTTTATGTACAGATTATTAGTGATATCAGCCAATTGACCATATGCTTCAACCAAGTATGGGGTTTCCCTCCTTCTCCAAAACCTATTATTTCCACTCTGAATACATATCCAGATCCGCTCAAGAAATCTTATTATAATATTGTTTTCAAGTACCAAATTTTTTAAAACAAACTTTTTAGACAAAATTTGTCTTCTGAAATCCAGAGACATCTCGCTGGTCTCCGCCATTAAAGCATTGACTGGGGTGGACCGCATGCAGCCCGTTATTACTCTAAGAGCTTCATGTTGAGGAATATCTAGTTTTTTTATTTGAGTTTTGGCAACTGGTTTTAGTAATTGTGAAGCATAATCCAAATGAGATCTAACTATACCTTTGTAAATATGCAAAAGAGTAAAAGGATCTGCTCCCCACCAAACACGCGTAACAGCTTTCATGACATCAATCCCTTTCTTGGTCTTAATTTGAATTTGACCAATATATGCATTCCATTTTAAATTTTGGTTAATAATGGCACCAAGATATTTAGTTTCTTTTACCCATGATACCATTGAATTACCGATTCTTATGGGGCCTAGATTAATAGAGCTTTGCCCCGGTCTAAAAAAAATTGCCTTTGATTTGGAGGGAGATAAAGAGAAACCATGTTCGAACAACCAGTTATCTGCTATAGACATTATCTGATGTACCCTCTCCATAAGCTGTGTTCCATTACAACCTGGAATTAGCAGGACCAAATCATCTGCGTATTGGATTAAGTTGACCTGTTCAGGAAGAATATCATGCAGCTCCTTAGTATAAATATTAAATAGTAAAGGACTCAGGGGAGATCCCTGAGCCAGTCCCACCGTACATTTTTTTGGTCCATGTATGTTTAAAAGTTTATCTCTTATATAGACATTCCTATTTAGCAGCATGTTAAGTATGAAATTGGCAATATATATAGATATTTTCAAATTTATGAGTTTTCGGTACAAAAGATAAGGATTCACATTATCATATGCTGCAGAGATATCCATAAATATCCCCACACACACGTTACCCTCTGAAAATGCCCTTAATATTATGGACGACAATAGAGAAAGACAATCCAAAGAGCCCTTACCCAATCTAAAACCAAACTGTGTTTGAGGGAAGAAACTCCCATTTTCCAACAACCATTCCACCCTATTTTTTATCATAATCTCAGTTATTTTAGAGACACATAAGTTCAGGGCTATAGCCCTATAGTTCCTGTGATCCATAGGGTTTTATCAGATTTTATTATGGGGTGTATGAGCGTGGACTTCCACTGAGTGGGAATATTCTCATCTTCTAGGATTTTATTAATACTATTTAAGAGAATTATTATACCTCTTTCTGGTAAGTTCTTAAGCATAGAATATGAAATCTGATCAAGACCAGTAGCCGAATCTCTTCTACCGTCCAAAGCACTGTGGAGCTCCTCCATGGAAAACACACTAAATGGAGAATCCGGCAGACTCCGCCGAAAATCCGGATCAATTCTACAAGGGTATAGTTTTTCTAGTATTTCCATCCCCACTCTCCCTGAAGGCAGGGATGAACCCGAGTTAACCGAACCATATCCAGAAAATCCACGAATAACCCTCCAAATCCTTCTCAATGAAGAAAATCGATCCAGTGAAGAACAAAACAATCTAAAACTATCTCTCTTTTTTTTAAGAAAAAATTTTCTAGACTCTGCAATTATTTTTTTTGTATGAAGAAAATTGACCACTGAAAGATTATGTCTTAGCTGATTAATAGCTTGACGTCTCCGAGCAAGCATATTAGAACATTCCTCATCCCACCAGACAACAGGTGGTTTGGAAACTTTTGATTTATTACTTTTAGGGATTGAATTTTCAGCCGCATAATCTATTATTGTTTCAAATTGGCTATATGATACTACATTATTCTCTCTTCCTATTGCAATAAGTATTTTATCCTGATAGGAATCCCAATCGGCCTTTTTAAACTGTCGTTTTGAATTAATCTTGATTTGAGGAAGATTACTACTTTTAAATTTAATGAGAATGGGAAAGTGGTCACTATTGCCACAGTCTTGTATTATTTCCCATGTAAATTTTTTATTGATAAATGAATTGCATAGAGATATATCTACCACTGATTTATTCATACTAGGAGTATTAAGTCGTGTTGAACTTCCATCATTTAATACAGACATATTCATGTCCTCTAGAGACTCATATATAAGCCTACCCCTCTGATTAAAAATTAAACTACCCCACAATGGATGATTTGCATTCAAATCCCCCAAAATTAGTTTAGGATCCGCTATAGAATTAATCAATCTTTCCCAGCTATTATTACTCAGAGAAATATTTGGTGGAGAATAACAATTAACCAAATACATATTACAATGCAAAATTTTAATCACTTGTATCTGCATATGTTCATGTAAAAATGATGTATCAATATTGTGTACAATATTGTCTATGTTATTACGAATCAATAAAGCAATGCCTCCCTTACCATCGGGACGATCATTTCGTAAAATATTATAATTTTTAAAATGTACATTTATATTGGGATTAAACCATGTTTCATTAAGTGCAACAATATCTAGAGCGTTTTCAGATAACAATATTTAAAGATTCAACCTGTTACACAATAAACTTCTTATGTTCCATTGAAGAATCTTCAAATCCATTAATTTTTATATGAATATAATTTCAGATTCCGGGAGAATCCCTTGGACCCCCAGTCACCCCTTTTTTCTCCTTGTTGCTTTCCAGTGTTAATCTTTTTACATAATTTATAAGTATTTTCTTTTGAACTATTGTTAAAGGCTGTATAACTTCACCAAGTTCCCGAGCTATCAGTGAAATCCCCTCCACCAGGTCCATACCGTGCGCAGTCACAAACTCACCAGAAAGATCTGGGGTGAATTGTGATGCTCGGGACATCATTGGTGGGGAGCTGATTCTAGATGAATGTGGGAATAAGCATGCCTCATGTTCAACCCTATTATATCCAGCAGGTTGCGAGAGAGTGTTTTGTTTTTGTCTTTTAGTGACATTTGTCCTATTTGCAAAAGAAGGCATTTGAGAATATTGAAACACATTTGGATTATTTGTTTCTTGACTGTTAAGAGGTTCCACAGTTCTTCATGATTGGGAATTGAGGCTCGGGAAATCCCCTTGCCTTCTCACAAATGCAGACTTTTTTATTTTTGGGACCAATTGATCTGCTTCAAAGAAAGACACAAAATTAAGTGACATATAATATCTTATTTGTGTTTGCCGAATGTACTCCGGACAGTCCTTATTAGTAGAAGAATGATTAATACTTTCACAATGGTAGCACTTGGGAGCAGACTAACATTTCCCATCATGAACCTCTGAACATAGTTGACATTTAGTTTTACTTCTACACTGAGTCTTGACATGGCCAAAAAGAAGACAATTATAGCACTGGGTGACTCTCATAATATAAGGTTCAACAAGAATCTCTAATCCAAAAATCTTAATTGATCGTGGGAATATTTTCCCCTCAAATGTAAAAAGGCAAGTACCAGTTTTAACGTATTCAATAGGAACCTTATTGGGAATTCTGCGATTAAATCTCTTAACCTCTAATATCTTGATTGGACTTTCTGTATATTTATTTATTTCTTCAATGCTAATATCTTTAAATATTCCACGAACAATGCCTTTGCATGACACATAAGCGTTGGGGATAAAAACATCATAATTTCTTTCCTTCAGAATCTCATTATCTAAGAGAGAATTAGCCGCCTCCGGCGATGAAAGTTCTACGGAAATTCTATTCCTTCCCTTACGAAAGGGACCTTTTAGACCTGGTAAATTTAGTTTCAGTAGATCTCTAGCAATCACCATGGGGTGAAGATTCCCTACATTATTAACCTTTTCCTGGTTGTTGTTTTTCGCTTGTATATTTACAATAAATGGGCCAAGGCTATTACTTTTATAAACATTTTTCCTTTTAGGAAGACTTATAGAAGAATTCGTATCTGATTGTGTCATTTCAATATCTAAACTTCGTTCTATGGGGGGATCCGAAGACCCCCCATCACTATCCCCCATTTTAGGGGCCTATCTAACCTAATTTTCTTCTATGGTATGAACTTATATTAATATATGTTAAGAGGGAAAAGGGAAAATACAAAGGATTTGTTAGTAAGATTTTTTAAAAAATATGCGACTCACGTTCCTTTTGTGGAAAATCTATATCGTAATCACCACGAAGCCACGAGCAGCAATCCCTTCTAAGGTTAGTTTCATTTGCAAAATTTATATTGTGGTTGTAATATGCAGGGGGCTCATGGACAGCTACATGAGGAGTGACGACCCCACAGGCCTCAGTTACCTGGCTTTAGGGTAAACACGCCGCACCGCGCCGTATCTCCTGCGTTAAAAGACACGCCCATAAAATCGTGCAAACAAGAAACCTCTGAAAATGCCGGCTGTCTGGGGATCGCCATTACTGTGAGTGATAGCATGCTGGAGAGTGGCGACAGAACGCGGATTTCTGTCGATAAAAATGCTACAGCCAAAACTACTTTCGAATACATGATTTTTGCAAAATCAAATATTGTTGGTGATGGGAGTTGCCAAGCAGTGATCTTATATTTATACGGCCATCAAAACCACCACAAACAACTAAGTGAAAACTCCCTGAAATACAAAAGCCAAAATTGATTAGAGTTTCAGGATCATGCGATAATCGAAGACAATAGCATGCAATACTTCGAAATTTGCCATGCTCATGTGAAAAAATCAACTGCATAGGGAACAGGTCTTGAGATACTTGCCCTCTCTGAAAGTCAAAACCTCGATGTTTGTATCTACCATAAACAACGGGGAACGAGATTGATGAAAATATCTTTGGAGATCAAACTAACAAAAATAAATAAAATAAAACATACCAAGATAATTTGCCTAATACTGATTGGCAATAGCGAAGCGAGACATTTTGCACTACTCAGACCACAAGACAGATATCGATGAACCCAAAAACAATCATCAAGAAACCTCGGAGCGCAAATCAGCAAAAATGCCGTGGAAATAGGTCCCTTGATCAAAATAAACATGACCAGTCTACAAATGTAGGAAGTGACGGAAATGTTTTGCTCAAACAAACAACCGCAAAATATTTTCGAAATGAAACAAGAACTAAAAAGAGAAATAGAAACAAGTTCAACGTTCTGGGGAGGCAGCAATCCAAATATGAGAAACATCCTTCCGAAATTACACTTTGAGAAAGGCACAACAATATTAATAGATGCGATGAACAGGGAAATTATTGCGGGCTGCTTAAGTACCGTAAGCACACTGAAAGACGTGCACACAATAATATTCGGAGCAGCCTCAACAGTACTGACATGTAACAAACAGAAAACTTTAGAACATAAAAACCAAGAACCAAAAACACCAAACGCACTTAAGTCGCAAAGGACAATTGAAAGCAATATAATAAAGCTAAGAGCAGCCATAGGAATGCTAACAAAGAATAGAAATGCAAACAGTTTAAAGAAAATATTAAAAATCATTGAGAGTATAACAAAAAATAAAGAGCAGACAGTTACATAAACGTAGGATACACTTAACCAAGAATTAAGGGTATACTCAGCACACCTAGGTGGTAGATGCATAAGTCTACTGGTATTGTCCGCTGAAGACCACCCCATCATAACTGGAAAGTGCTAAGTGGTTTTTCAGAATCACGTTCCGCTTTCGCGCTAATGGTTCCGGATACCACAGTAGGAGTATATGGACATGATGGCGCTTCCAGGATCAAAACATTCCGGAGGTAAACTCCTCGGCCATTCGGATCTCCGGGCGCGGAGTAGTCCTGGGGGCCCTTCATGCCACATTTTACAGACAGTAGTAGATTTCTGCTATATAAGAGGCCTAAATACAAACATTAATTCGGTATATCAACATCTAGAAGCAAATAGACCACACATACGAGTAATTACAGAAATCCAAGTATGCTCTACAACCACAACAGCAAACTACCCCTATCCTAGTTAACCTTTATCAGCGACTGAGGCATTTCACCACAGACAGGAGATTCCAGCAATTAAACAAAATCTGAAAAGGATTCGAACTTGGGGCAACAGGCAAATTTGGTACAGTTCAATGCAGCAAAAACCAAAGCGACCACGTTTACCAAAAAAGCCAATACGGCGGGCCCTGACATCCTTATGTATGTATCCAATCGGACTATTGGGTGTCTCGGTCAACAGAAATATGTTCTGGCATGACCACGTTGCTAACATCGCAAAATCAGCCTCGCAGAAGCTTGGTGCTCTATTTTGCAACAAAAAACTTTATACACCGCAGCAGCTGCTCTTGCTCTACAAAGCACAAATAAGACCCTGCCTAGAATATTGCTCATACATCTGGGGTGCCGCACCGAAGCACACCCTAAAGCTGCTGGATTCCATTCAGAAGAGAGCTGTGCGTCTCGTCGGCGACCCGGATTTGACCCGGAACCTGGATAGTCTGGAACAACGCAGACTTGTGGCCGCGATATCGCTGTTTTACAGATATTTTCACGACAGATGTTCCCAGGATTTGGCCCGCATAATCCCGCCCCCAGTAACGCCTATCAGACTGTCACGACACGAAGGTTATAAAAACAGTTAATAATAACCGCGGTAATAATGAAACCATTAGAAAAACTACAAAGAAAACTACGAGCATGTTGCATAGATTTCGAAAAACTCTAGACTCTTGGCAAAAGAAAATACTACAAATTTAGAAAATACATCCAACTATAAGAAAATTCCTATCAACCATCATAAACACCTGGAGAGCAAACATACATTTAACAACAGGAGAGGGATGAATGAAAACATACCATCACAATTAAACGATGAATCTTTTAAACATCAAAACAAAGTAGAACAAAAAATTAATAACCTTCGTTATATGGACGGCATCAAAATATATGCACCAACATAGACACAAATGAGAGGAAAACTAAAAATAATAAAGGAAACAACAGCAGACATTGGAATAAAATTCGGAATTAGTAGATGCAAAACATTATATATATATATATATATATATATATATAAATATAAGAATAGGCCATACAACTCTAACTCACACTAAAGAATATAAGAAACGGCTAATACTAAACCTGAACTAAAAATTAAATTCGAAGCATCTATTCAAAGTTATTAACACTTTTGCTGTCCTCATTGGAATTAAAAAATGAACAACATACCCGGAAAGTATAAATACGTGGTCGGGATAAACAAATTCTTTTATTATTGCTTAAAACCATAAAGA
>MU184167.1:37270-58623 GCA_016904865.1 Pissodes strobi | reverse complement strand
TGGCACTATTGTAATCTCTTATATTGACAGCACTGCTGTACAGGTTCGAACTAAGGGATCATCCGTCTAGGGTTGGACTAAGGATCATTAAAGAACTTGACATTTACTGATTTAAATGTACAAATTGGGTTGTACCCGGGGTGAAATAAATCTATTTTGTGTTTAATTATGGCTCAGTCATTCTACATGCATACAGGGTGTTATCACCAAACTATACGGTGAAAAACGATAGTTTCTACACGTGTTGGGGTGTTTCCCCAACAATACGTTTTGATCTGAACTGACTAAACATAGAAAACTACCAAACTCGTGCAAAGAGAGACTCATATAGATAGAAATCCTCTGAAAATATTTTCACAACAAGCATACTTCCTTGCACAGAATAATCGCACAAGCAAACGAAAAATATAAACGTTGAATCTCTCACAGTCTGAATCACAATATTCACAATAACGGAGCGAGGTATATTTTCGCTTGTGCGTCTGGCGATTGCGTCGGGCAGTAGCAGGTAGCTGCAGCAGCTGGCAGTGCAGCTAGATGTTTTCATTTGCTGCGTTGGCGTTGCGTAATTTTTTTTTTCAGTTAGGTACTATACTCCAATCTGTCAGGTGAATAGAAAACGTTTATTGATAGCCCTTCTAATAGAATAGGAAGAAGAAGAGGAGTAAGTAAGGTTTGGACGACATTAAAAAAAAAAACGACCTACAGAAGGTTTTCATAATATTTTAATTGAAAACCACCTAACTTCGGAGGAAACTAAATTTAGGGCTTTCTTTAGACTAAGCGTTAGGCAATTTCAATTTGTAGTAAGCTTCATTATTGAGGGCACGAAGAGTCACCGAAAATGCCTTTAAAACATCTTATTATAACTTCGATCTAGATCATAAGAAACACTCAATCTATATCACACCTTTCACACGACATGGAGGGTTTGCCCATGAAGATTCATTTGAAGTACGAAATCAGTTTATAGATTTTTTTAATGAGGAAGGAAAATTAGTTGGCAAAATGTTCGTATTACTAGAACTAGTAGTGCATTTAAGTAATAAAAATGTTAAAACAAAAAGTTTTATTAAATATATACTAACTGGTTTTGCCTAGCACAGACGCTATTTTATTCCATATTGCATCCTTTATGGATAAATCCTTGCAATCCTTCATTTCGGGATTATAAAGTGCACTGTATTTTATCACTTCATCAATTAATTTGTCACCTTCTGTGGCAGAAAACTTTTGCGCCATATTTTTCGCACTTTAAACTATAATAAAAACACTCTCAACCACAGAGCTGCTGCCGCCAGACTGAGGCTGAGCCACGAGCCACACGAGCCACTCGAGACGCAGACGCGTTCGTCCGGATGTCTGGCGGTACCTCCGAGACGCACAAACGAAATTAGTGGCTAGGTCGCGCCGGTTTAAATCGTTCCCCACACGATTGTGTTATTTATTCGAGGAAAACCCATACAAGCTGCTGTAAATTTCGTAAAAAGTGCATCTAAAGTACGGGCACGTATTACAATAAGTAATATTTTTCCTTTCGCATGGCCCTCCGCTCACTACGGGGACTCAAGAAATGGAAACTAACCAGGGGCTAACCCAAACGTAACCCACGACATACCGATGATCGCGGTCTCCCGAGATTATGCGGAAAAGATCGGAGGAGAACGCGATGCGAGTGAGACGAGCTCGAGAATGTCTAGTGCGAATGCATACTTTATAAAACACGGGAAGGAACTTCACCGCGCGCGGTCAAGAGTAGCATGGTCCGCGATGCGACGGGACCGTGACCGCCTAATGCGTTATCTCCTTAACAGAATAATGGTTACCAAAAAAAATACGTGGAAAAGCATACACACAAAGAATATACATACAAGTGGGACAACTCTACCCACATACAGAGGGCTTCATATTAGCGATACAGTACCAGGTAATAGCAATCAACAACTACGAAATATATATGGTGAAAAAAACAAATAAATTATCTACGCAGAAAAAGACAGACACCAGGAAACAGTAACACATTTGAGAGAAGGATGTAAGATACTAGCTGATACAGCATACATCGGCAACATAGCAGCGAGAATAATATACCAGACAGTACCATTTAAATTTAATCTGATATCAACAGGAACACAATATTATAATTATTACACGCTAAACATAATGAAAAAAAAAAATAGTTGAAATTGTTCAACGAAATAACCATAAGCACTGATAAAACTATACCACAGAATAGACTATAGATTTAACATTACTGGATAAAAAAAATAAGACTCCATATCAATAGATGTAGCGATACTAAAAGATAATAATCTGCAAAAAATACACCGCAAAAACAGAGAATTCCTCCTCGTTGGTAATAGCCGTGGAATTAAAGTAATCTAGAGAGCATGACATGGATGCCTTTAGAGAGGAAAGAGTGAAAATCATGTCACTCATAATATCCACAATAGGCATAACACATAAAATATGTGCGCTACATGTTCAAAAACCATTTGAACATGTTTTCAAATCTATCGATTTAATTCGTATTATATTAATATTCCACGCCACTGTGTATGCATTCCAAGAATGCCACTTAAAAACTCCCGGCGACACTCTTAGCGTCATCTCTTGTCACAACGTTTATCCATATGAACCAGTTTAGCTAGATAGCTAGAAGTAGAACGGCTTCGAACAATACAATCCACTTATTTCGAAATACAAGTCACGGTCAGCTACAAGTAGAACACATCCGGCCAATCCCAGTGCTTCCTACAGCGACTACCGGAAACAGTCAATTTAGCTTCCCTAAAATTGCGATCTATAATAATCGAATTTTATAAAAGCTAGTCAGCAGATTTTGACCAGGTTTGTGTTAAAATTCACAGTTTTTATTTAGACAACCGGTGATGTTAAGTTTTTGTATAACTTCTCTATATTTACAATATTTGCCTTTTACGGAAGGGATATTTCAGGAGTGGGGATAAGTCCACACGCCAAGGGAGAAAGGACACGTCCTCACATTCTTGAAGAGACTTGTTCAGAGACACTCTCCCAAGTAAGTCGCGGTAATATTCGCTCTCCGTGGCACTCGGCCATGGAAAACTTATTCCCTGACTCTGTCACAAGTAAGTCGCTATAGTAAACGTTCCCTGTGGCACACAGCCATGTAAGTAACCGGCGTTTTTGGCACTCGGCTAATATTCTCTCACTTTCTCTCTCGTTCGATCCCTTAAAAGGGGCGAACTCAGACTCGTGAAGGTAAATCGACATTCTCGTCGTCTAACAGCAATTTTCCCTGCTTTATTATAATATAAAGTTTCCGATAAGTGCTATTTCCATTATCGGACTGTACCTGTGCGTTCCCAGCATAGCGTGTTTTATAATCCATTTTGTTGCGTGTATTAAAACCGCATTTTTACAAAGGCATCCATGTCATGCTCTCTTCTTAAATTAAAGTTTTCAAGGTAAAATAAACGCTCGACGCCATTACGCTACCAACCGAAGTTATTTATGCATATTACTGCATATTCTCAATTCACTCCAACTTTAATCATTCTTATTTGCAAGAAATTGAAGTACATTGTATATAAAGGCTATGGAGAGACTTAGTAAGTGTTTTAAGAGACTTTCCCTGTGTTTGAAGGTAAGCTGCTCAACGATTGAACTTTGCTTGTCAATTGGTGAATATATTGTACATAGTAGCTTATTGTGGATATTAAGGTAATATTTATCTTTTTATTATTACTTGTATATTATTGTATTTCAGTGGTTCCGTAGGAACTTTAACAAACATTTAACTATGTTTGGCTGCAAGGTTGTATTTATAACCGGATATTTTCTTAGGATTATAATTGTTTATACCGTTATTTAGTCTTATAAGTGTTGTTATTCCAATATTGTGTGAAATCGATACCTAGCACTGACAGAAATTGTCTATGTTCAAACACCGAGAAGTAAATACTTTAAATGTTTATATTTGATTAGTTACGAACTTTAAGCTGTTTTCAAGTAAAATAACGTATTAAAATATTTATATAATGCTAAAGTTCTTTGTTTTATTTTCACATTTACTTTAGAACTAGCCTCTATGGTAATTTATACTACCCTTGTGCAATCTCTGTTTGTTTAGAAAATCGACCAAGATCGAATCTACAACACAACATATGAAGCAAATTCATCTAGAAACGGAGATACATCATGAAGACATTAACATAGCCCGAACATTTCTTAAGCCATGAGGCATGTATGACTTGGTACCCATTCGTCTGCATAGGGAGAAACCGGGGAAAAACCGAGAAAATAAAAAATTAATCATAATAATAATTATAAACCCTTTATTAGAGGAGCATTATTCGACTCTATTCTTAAAAACAGTGGCTTAAAGGCGAAGTTTCACCTAGTACACAGCAAATGCGTATAATAGGTTGAACCTCGCCATTTAGAATAGTGTTACTGTTATTAAGCCCGAACTGCTTGTCGATTTATCATCTTTATGTCATTAACAATCGTTTGAGCAACATGCTTCAAAATACATTGATTTTATTTATTTCAGGTTTTCTCTATTTTGGGATAGGCAGAGAAGCGGCGGATATGTTAAATAACTTTAAGTTCATGTTTTTTAGCGTGATGTTTCTTATGCTAACGTCTTTTAACTGCGTGACAACGACATGTAAGTAAGCTTTATATTATGAATATTTATTTCCTATTAATAGTATAATTGTCGCAAGCCATCAATCAATATAAATATCACTATTACAGGTGAATGCTAACTCAAACTAATCAGAAATTGTCATGTGGATATGGTAAATTTACCCACATACTCGAAATATTTAAAAAATATAAATTAATCTATTGATTGATGTCTATTAGATCAACACTCAGAGGTTTGGCGGCCTGGTCATCCCTTAACAGCAAGCATTAATGAAAATTAAGGAACGCTGGTGCCAGTTAGTAGTTGGGTGAATAAGCACTACGAAGACACTTAGTTTAAGAGCCAGTGGCCGGCAGACTATAAGTATTTTACCAAAGTCATAATTTGGTTCAGTCACTCTCTCTTACCTACTATACATGAGATCGGGACTAAGTAAGCTCGACGGCGGCGCGGCGGTTGGTATGGAGTCATTAAGGTGTGACAGGTGTAAAAAATCAGACCAACTTCGAAAGTATATCTGCAAAGCTGCCATTTGGATATTTTAATATATACTATTATTATTAATGAAAAATGACAATGGCAGACGATTATGACGGTTGTGAGGTCATGGCAGACACATCTGAAAATGTAAAAAAAACAAATTTTAAAAGTTTTTTAACAAATCTGAAATTTTAATATGTGATTTATGATATAATTATAAGCCTATATTTATTGCGGCAGACGTTTTCTCTGGTTATGACATCCCGGCAGACAGCGAAATCTTACCTAAAGCTCGAGCATACGTATGTATAGTACTCACACTTAACTTTATTAATCTACATACAATTGAATATACTCCTAGGCATATAGAAGCTAATATATGTAATTATAGGAACAAACATATTTACTGACGTATGTTGGATAATGGGAAGAATGGGCACATTTATGAACAATAATAAATACCAAAGTATAAAGATAATAATTGATATTTTAATTTGTGTTCTCCATTCGTTTAAGGCAAAATATTAATTTGATAAATCAAAATAATAATAATTATTGTTGACGCAATTTAAAAGTAATATATTTTCATATTTATATTGTTTTTGTTTTATTCTTCAATATCATCTTCGCAATCATTTTCATCTCCATGGGACTGGTTTTCATCATCTACTGAATCGGTTTCTGTAAAATAGAATTGAAATTTTTAAATTGAGCCAAGCATAATTAAAGTTGAATTTACATCATTAATTACCTGGACGATCCTCCAGCAAATCTATGACAAAACATGGAAGTTGATAATTTTTATTTTCGGAATCATTTTCATCTTCTTGGGATTGAATTTCATCATGTATTGAATCGCTTTCTGCAAAAATAGAATTCAATTTTTTAAATTGAGCCAACCATGTTTAAAGTGGAATTTATGTAATAAATTACCTGAACGATTCTCGAGTAAATTGCTGACAAAACATGGAAGTTGATCTTCTTCGAACCATTTAAAAACAAATAAGCTTTCTTGCTCTATGCAACCATGTTCCAGCGGGCTCAATGTAGTGGGAATTTTCTCAAAAGCATTTTTCCAAATGCTGGAAATGTAATGTGCCCTTAAAAATTGCTGGTGCAGTTCACTCTTACACTGTAGCTTTGTAGCTACTGGCAAAAAGCTGGAACTTGCCATCAACAAAAACTACACTGTGTCTTACTGGTTTTAGAAAATATAGGACACCATGTACATTTCTCATTTGAATTTGTTTTTACGTACCGAATATTAGTGAGGCATTTATAGCCAATAACCCTAAACATTTAAGATGGCCTAGGCTATTTGGTTGATGCATTAAAGCATTTAGAATTTTTAATTAAATCTGAAACAATGACATTCATGCACATTTAAGCATGCAAATATAAAACAGCAATTTTAAGCTACATGAAATCTACTGATCAATGTTTTCCATTTCTTTATTTCTAGTTCCTTCCGAATTACCAATTATTACAAGGGAACATTTCAATAAGTGGTATTCATTGAAATCTTACTACTTGGCTCTCACTTTTGCCGACATACCAATTCAGGTACGTATCCAATTTAATCTAGGCGATACTTGTGTGATAGTAATAACTGTGTTAGCAAAAACAGTGCGCGTCTAAAGTCCCGTCCCCCATTCTAACTGTAAAACGACTTGAAGTATTATAAAATCCTATTCTTTCTGACATAAAATTAGCGGCCGCTGGAGCGCTATTTAGTTTAAAAATTAATGTTAGGAGTCATTTTGAAGCTTTAGTATAGTATTTTTAATACCTATTTGGAAGTACTAGTCGTTTTAGTGTTTGTCGGATTGTTATAAACCTTTCCTAGCGAGCGGAAGCAAGAAAGGTTATATATTTAAATATTTAGGACCCTGCGAGCGGTATCAAGGCCTAAATAGGAATTGAAATGCTAATATTACTCATTAAAAGAAAACAGGAGCTTTTAAGCAGGTGAAAAGAGTAATTATTGTGGATAAGCCTTGCGTTACTAAAGATAGCGTAATTCTGCGTTTTATGGTCGAAAAGAAAGACGTTTAGTTAAATTAAATAAATCTAATATATTAACAATTTACCCATATGGCTTTGGTAGCCGTATCGACTTCATATAACATGCTCAATGGTACAGAAGTCTGGATTATATACAAATGTACAGAATTGGTGACAATTGGAATAGCAATACTAATATGAAACATGAAATCAATTAAAAATAACATTAGATATGTAATTCAAGTCGATTTTATATTATTAAATATGGTGTTGTGCACACAACCACATGTATGTAGTTATAATGGATCACATAGGAATACACACGACAGTTCCATGGTAAATTATAAAATATTGGATAGGGCACAAAGCAATATATATAAATATATGCGACACTTCAATAATACCATAGATTTTTTACTTTACTGTGCACAAAATCATTAGCTATATATATGATAAATCAATAACGTTTTTATAAAGCAGTTTATTGTGAACAGTAACACTATGTATATATGACGGTAAATTACTCTGGAAAGTAATATAAATTGTGGCGTCCCTGTATATTTATATATCTGTATTTATTTCTCTAGTCAATGAAATTGTATGAAATCTACTACAGGCTACAGCATTCTTGTATATTTTTATATTGATATATTTAGCTTCATCGATTACAAGTCACTGAAACAATATATATTACTTGGTGAGGGTACAGTTACCTTAAATATCTATATATTGATAAATTTATATATTTGCTACAGTTCCTGCAATACTAAGGAATATTTTATTATTCCCTGAATCAATATTAATACATAACAGTTCAATAAAATGTTCTAAACTACGCTAGTGAATTATATAGTCTATAAAGTCACTGAATTAACAATGTGTCTATCCATAAATTTATACACTGAATAACTTACTCACGTCGTCAGGTCGCATTGTTTATCTAACACTGTTCCTACCCCTGATTTAATAGATCACGGTTTATTTTAGCCTTTTAATCGTATCATCTTGATTCGGTAGTTTTAAGAAGAAACGTTTACCCTTTTATGCTTTTGTTGTAAGCGTCCTTTCTTAGACGAATGAATTTAAGACATTTAATTGGATTAAATATCACTTTATTGTAAAACTCAATATTTACTTTACTTAACTGAGCTATGTTCACTAAGAATTCTTTTAATGCATGAATTTAAATAACATAAGCTAGCAAGAGCGCATTATAATATTTAAAACAAACGAAAATTCGTTTCGTTACACTTATGCGGTTTCTTGAACACAAGTTAAATTAGGTTACGGCTTGTCAAGTCAAATGGCTGACATCTAATCAAGAAAAATATTCCGTTATTAGAATGTGTACAGGTCACTGCTTAATAGGGGAGCACCTATACAGAATGAACATAAAGGATAACCGACTTTGTGATTGTGGTAAGGGTGATGATCTTAATCACAACATATTTGAATGTCCCATCAACTTCATCGCTGGCCTTAATTTATATAATGAATTCATTGATATGAAATTTAGTACCTCTATTACAATCTAATCCATATTATAATCCCCCAAAGAGGCAGCCATTAATCCTACAATGCGCTTTCTAAACCGCAATAAAATTAAACTGTCATGCTCATCTTAAACCCTCTCCTTTTATTCCAGATTCGATTAAGATGTCTGCGTGTGATATTTATACATATTGATCCTTTGTTGTGTTTGTTTTACCAACATCCTAAACCCTTTGCAATCACACCAAGCTTAATTTTTTTACGTTGCTCTATAAAGCCATTAACGTAGAAAGAAAGAAAATATATCTAATCCATTATTCTTAGGGCATTATATTCCATATAAACAGTAGCGGCGTGTGGTCACAAATATTATTTAGTTTCATAATATGGCACATATTAACACAGTCTATTGAGTCTATTGATACTCTAACCAGACCAAGCACAGGTCAAGCAGTTGGCTATTCGAACAATGAGTTTCCCGACGTGCCTCCCTTGCTCGACCGAGCCACCGAACACTAACAAGAGACTAGAAGGTCCACTCTCAGTCGGCACTTTTGATGTAGCGCTTACAAAGACGAGACGCCAGATTTTAGACGAAACGGGGTGAAACGTGGCACGAGGCCAAGGGCCCAATTCTTGAAAAGTTGTGAAAATTTTCACCAGATATATTTCACCCGACGAAGCGGTTATACGACGAAGTCGTATTCTTGAATACCGGGTGAGAACTTATATGGTGGAACTAAAGTTACCATTTGGCAACATCGAAATGTCGTTTAAATAAGGTATCAATTTCCAAGAAAATCGAAAATATATAGTAGCTTTTTGATTTTTAACCTAACTTCTCGTTTTTGTTTATGTTGTAATCGATGTCCAACTGATAGGACTCAGTTGGATAAATATATAAAGCAATCAGTACCTACCACTGAAATTCAGTGGCAAATATTAAACGTAATATTGCAGTTTTTATTTTATGTATTGCCGGCGTTGTTTTTAAAACCTACCAAAAAAGAAGAAAATTACTTACTCATTGCCACAAAGTTTAAGTTGATGTTTAATTTTCGAAATACCATGATAATAGTAATTTAATGTCAAACATACTTGAATCACCACGACCAGGAAATGCATAATATGAAGACTACTAAAACTGGTTTAAAATATTTCGAAAACGAAAAACCTGTTAAATGTCCTGCGATAGATGACCATATTGCAAAACTAATATAATTAACTTCCTAACACTTACTGCTTCTAAGATCTCCATGTCATCCTATCTTTATCTTATTTTTTAAAGTATTCGGCTATATTTAATACAGCTATTTGATCATACTTTGTTTTGCTTGTATAAGGCTGATTTTATTGTTGGACATTCAAGAAAAGGGTTTAGAAAAGGGTTAAAAAATTCTAACAAGCGGATTTTTAAACTAAAACACTTTTCACATAAATATACCGATAAAGCCCCGTAGGGGTCGAATGTTCCTATTATTTGACGCCGCTTTCCATCGTCATCTATTTACAAAAACTTAAATAACTTTTAAATTAGAATCATTACATATCCAAGACCTATATAAACGAAATCTATTATGCATACTGCACAACGTAATAGACAAATGCTCCTAAAGTTTTCAAATTTACCACTGAAGGAGGTGGTGAATATATTCACCAGATAACTAGTGAAAATTTTCACCACATAAAGTTCAAGAATACGGTAGCCCATGGTTTCGGTAAAATGAGCATAATTTCCCCTCGTGAAAATTTTCACCAGATTTCATGAATTGGGTCCCGGTTAACCAGCATTTCACCAGGTTCCGAGACGGGGCAAGGAGGGGAATGTTGGGGGCGAGGCTTAGAGTGAACCTTCTAGTCTATGATTAATGTTCGGTGACCGAGCAGTCTCTTCGCTTTGCAGTGGTATGGTACGAGATAATAAGAAGTGATTAATGATCGCAGCCAAAAAAAGCCGTCTTTTAGAAGAACATCAAAGGAGTGGCCGAACTGGTTAGAATATCTCTAAACATATGAATTTATATGGACGTTATATGCTGTTATGTGTCAATAATATATAACTAAGTATGTTATATTTTATAAAAATAATTGTTAAGACCATCGAGGTTACTTAGAAGCTCACTGTCATCTTTTGAAAGACATTCATTTATTAATCTAAAACTATATGAGGCTTTCTAAAAAAAACAAGCTTATGTAGTAAGTTATTTTCAAAAATCGAGATTTAAGAAAAGTAATAGTTGCATTTCCGGAAAAGCTGACAGGGGACTGCAATGCGGCTGCAGCGATTTTTTGTGACTTGTCAAAAATTTTCGATTGCGTGAATCAGCAAAATTTGTTTATGATAATCACAACGTGTTTCGTATGGGAAGTATCTCCAGCCGTTTTCAAGTGCAAATAGCTGCAACTTGAAATCAATTTAAGGTGATACTTATTGATGAGATACGAGATACTTATTTCCATCTGAACTTTTGTACCCCGTTAACAAAATAAAGCAAACTTTTATTATAATTCAAACTTGAAAAAGTCATGTCATCTCTCAAATATCACTGAAATAGTTTTAATACAAAGAAAAACAAGAAACGCTACATAAAAAACTAAAAAAATTAAAATTACCTTGTTGAAAACAACAGTATCTTCCACTGCAACACGATTTTCCTATTGAAGTTAAAAGTAAAGATTTTTAATTGAAAACAAACCTAGCACCGGAGAGTCGTGTTACAAATGCCCGGCCCCGGTAGTGGGGTCGTAGAGCGCCACCAGTTTGTCCCAACTAAACTGAATAAGCTCCGCTGGTGTTGTGCAGTGTGGCTAGGCACGCTTATTAAATCAAAGGAACTCACTCTTAACTTAACAAGAAAACACAATCTATAATTTAAGGAACAATCTATTTGCTACTAAGTTTTTTTTTAAACACAGCAACAATACTACAGTAAAATTTGCAATTTTAAAGATAAAGGAATGTCAAATGACTATTAACATAATTGATAAATGGAGTACAATATGGAGATTGTACGGAGACCAATTCTGTTGTTGACACTCGGTACTGTATGCCTTACAACTAAATGCACTAAATACTACAATCCGAAAACACTACAATCCGAAGTAATCACTTTGATTTTACCTAAGCTAATTACATATATGTGTGCTTGCTCTGGTTGCTGCACCGATTATACATGTAGCAATAATAATAGGTAATGTTAAGTGGCCACAATAATTAAATCAATGGACCCGATAAATGAATGAAAAGAATAAAATTATTGAAACTGCCTTAAAGCCCGACTGTCAATGCTTGATTTATATTAAAAAAAGAGAACATTCAGAGCGATTATATTGATCGGTCAGATAAACAAGTGAATAAATGAAAAAAAAATAATGAGAGCTATATTAGAGCTTGGCGGTCAATGCTTGATTTATATTAAAGGAATAAGAGCGATTATATCAGTCGGACAGAAAATTAAATGAATAAATAAACTTAAGCTTCTGTACCATACCCCTTGGATCCGTCGAACTCTGGTGGTGGCGCCGGGCACCTGTTGGTACTGCTATGGCACTGGCCCCGAGGGTGAAGCTAGCCGAGGACACGATAGCCCGGTGTTAAGGCTTGTAGCCCTGCGATAGAATCGGCTGTCGTGTAGCCCGGATATATGATTTGTAACCTGGTCATGAAACTGGCCCCGAGTTAGGACTTGTAGCCACGTAATAGAACTGGTAGCCCGGTAGTAGAAGTTGTAGCCTGATAATCGAACTGGTGGCCCGGTATTAGAACTGGTAGCCCGGTAATTGAACCCTCGCTGGTATGTGAGGGTTGCTAGATAGTCGACGATCTCGGTCTTATACGACGAACTTGGGAAGCCTCTAGTTAGTACAGAAGTTATATTCCGATAAATCGGTCGTGTCAAAACACAAACAGAAACCAACATAATATATCCCCCAAGAAAGGGTAGTATTAAATCACAATACTAAATGTTGAGTCTATATGACTGCACTACAGCAAATCTTCTTTTCGCCTCGAGGGGTATTCTCAGAAGACCCAAATCCTCAATTTTCAGTCAACTTTTACGAGATTGGGGGGGGGGGGGGAATTGTAGGGGGGAGAAAATGTTTAACGAAACTAACATTTCGATACGAGGTATAATTTTAAGATAATAAACGACTTAGTTTGCGTTTATTATGATGGTAAAACGACGGCGGGAGCTACAATTAATGCGTCCAAATTAAATTGTTCAAGAAATGCTAGAAAATGTTCCCAAACGTAGTGATAAAATCTTAAAAATCTAAATCGACAGCAGCAATTACGGGAAATAGCCCATTCCTGCTACCCAATGCTACCAACAGAACCAATCGAATATTGCGAACATTGCAGCATGCCGCGTGGAAAAATAAAACATAGGTCCCAAAAAGATCTCAGAAATGATCAGCGGGTGATTGGAATTAAGCAACCGGGGGTTCCAAAAAGTTATGAAGTATTCAAACCGAAATTAAAATATGAATTTGACGGATCTAATGAGACTTCACAGCAGACTTTATTAACACAATTCTTAAAAATATAGAACGGTTTGCTGGCTGTTCTACGGTAATGTAATATAAATCAAGCAAAGCTATACTAATTACATAATATCCCATTTTAGTAACTTGATCAAACCTAAGCGATCTGCGGTTTGCTTATCAACTAAAATAAATATAGTCACAAAGTGCCTGAGGGCTACATAAGAGAGAGGGATTATCAAAATAGTTAATCAAAGCCACAACAGTGTTATAAAAGCTAATACAAATATATCGTTGACCTATATTTAGAATAAAATTAATTAACATTAATAAATGCGGCAATTTTAAGCTTATTGACAGCAAATCGAATCAATAAATTTAGAATTAATTAACCGAAGAGTATTGACCAATAATTCTTACCGCAAAATACAGCATTTTTTTTCTAAATGCAGCATATAAAATGAAATTTAAAAATATATTACACTGGTCAAACCAGACTGTTATAAATCCTACATAGCTACTGTATAATATACAAATTAATACTTGATGGCATAATAAATAAGAACGAAAATATAGATCTTAAAAATAAAAAATATTTTGGAATAATACTGGTTAAAGAGCTTTGGTATAAGTGCATTATGCTAATTAGGGAACTCCTTGGTCAAGATCTGTGATATTTTCTGTTTTGGAGCACCTGCATCTTATAAGACCATTGCAATACAATAAAATAAATTTTCCCAATCTCTATTTGACCGAAAATGTAGTACATGAGCATTATTTTTAATAATCAAAAAATATTGAATTCAAAATCCTTTGGATCTCCATGTTTTTATATTTTTCTATTTTACCGAATAAGACCACCATTTTAAATATCTTCTTCCTGGGCTTCCAAGACTTATTTTGACATTATGAATATTAGTCGTTATTAAGTATCAACATTACTGTTCCTGATACTGATTTCGCTTATTAACTACGTCTATATGATGCATATTTTGGCATGAAATCTTCCAGATTTTATTTGAAATGATGATTATTACTTAATTTTATATTATTTATGTACTTTTGCCTTATGTCTTTATAATAATTGGTTACCGCCTTTGCCTTATTGATTTACATTAATTTACTCCTACAAATATTTTATAGAGAAAAACATATCCTTGAAATATCATATAGTATATAGGTGCACTAGGTGCTCGAAATTTATTATATTAAGTGGAGAACTTCGTGTATGTGTAGGAAACCTCTTGAATTTTTCAGATATTTATTACATAATATCTGTCTACCCAGTGTACCTAAATTCATGAATATTGAAGCATTATCACAGACATTGGCACTTTCACCACGGTGTGACGGCCAAACTTAACGGCTTAACTTAAAAGGAAACTTTTTACCCTCGATTTCCATAATCTATCTAAATCCATCATTTAATTCTACCGTGGTCGAAAATGGCCAGAAATCTAAAAATAAATTCCATACCGCTTCGATCAAATGCTAGGGCAAGCAAAAAGTGAGATTAGGGAATGATAAAATCGGAAAGAATAAACCGTTTAATCGCCCTAATTTAGTAGGTAATACAAAAATCTGAAATCCAGGAATAATTATTTGTTGATTTTTTTGATTAGGATTTATGTTAGGAAAAATTGAACCTATGCATATAAAGATATTAATGCCCAGTGGCGGCAAAATTTAATAATTGAGGGAATACGATTATTGGCCCATTTTTTCATAGAAAGTGCACTTCATAGAAACAAAACTCGGACAGTTTACAAATGGATGTCGGTCCTACGCTTGCACAAAGAAAATAAATTACATTTTAGCACGATAAGCTCCATCCCACAGCGAATTAACTGTAATGGTGTGTTTGAATAATATATTTTCGAAAAGCTGGATTTGATTTGTTGGTTTATTTAAATGGCCTGTACGAAGCCTTAACATCAGGCCTTTCAACTTATTTTATTGGGGGGGTATATTATCGAGGGGTTAGGTATAATTAATTTAATATATAGAGCTGGACTAAACATAATGTTATGATAAATTAAATAGTTTCCTTTTTAAAATTGCGTTAGTTAATTGATACAAGTGAATTCTTATTTTGTACACGACACTCCAAACTAGGTTTGTTACAAATTTCAACTTTAAAAATTATGATGTAAAATTCTAGCTGTTTTGTCATCATTTTCTTCAATAAGACATGTTTAAATTAAGTATTATGTCGCCACTTGATTCATAGTACTATTACAGATTACGTAGAACAGATGCGAATGTTTTTCTATACTGCATTTTCGTGACCTTGGCCGCTTGCGACTTCCCGCTCGAGGCTCGAGCGGTAGAGTTGTAAAAGTTTGTTGCACCAATGACATAGTTTAACCACACTTTATTCAATACCATCTTTGGACTCTGGTTTAAATGGCCGTAAATTGTGATGAAGATGTTTTGCCTTATCGGGTTTGATTTGTATAAAACAATTCTAAATATGACTATGAAATTTGGTTTCTTATTTTAGAGTCTATTAAAGCATGTGGATAACGCATATGTCGAGATTTAAATGTTTGAAAAACCTAATTTCATCTTTTACATTTAATGACTACTGCGTCAATCACATTTTCTATGTATTTGTTCAAAATAAAATCAGTACGACAATTTTTTTCAGCGTCTATATTGAAGGTTGTGAACACGAAAGTTACTCTTAGCCATATAATGTTTTTATTCACCAAAAAATTAAAGATAGGATTTAACATTAATTTTTCTAAGAGTTTTTTAATTTTTTACAACTTTTAAGATCTCTGTTTGCATATTTTATTGTGTAAAATAGTTGTTGGGGAAACACCCCAATAAGTGTATTAACTTGTCATTTTTCACCGTATAGTTTGGTGATAACACCCTGTATGTATGTAGTATAAATGTATGTAGTATAATATATAATAGAGTCCATCATATGCTATGATTCGAATAAAGAGCATCAAGAAAAACGTTTGGAATCGTTCTCAATTTAATAGATCCTTGTCTCCGTCAGTATTGTGCAAACAATAATGTGTCAAATAAAGCAAGAAAACAGTTTCTATCCTTTCAATCTCAAATGAATTCGGCATTTGCGTCACCTCCCACTCTTTATTTGGTTTTGGCGCCAGACCGCCATCTAGAAGCTAGAAGAAGAAATTAGTTTTATTAGTGCCTTGTTAACACTCCAGCGAGCTAGATTGGTCTCGTCACCGCTCTCTAGCCAGTGCAGTTCCAACTTTCTCTCGAGCAACAGCGATATTGCTGGTTCTCGTTTTCGCGCCAAAAAGGTCAAACCCTTTTAGGCAATTTTGCCGTTTGTATTCACAGATATTAAAGAATACCTAGTGCGCCTCAGTTATCTTTGTCCAAGATTGGACAAATACCTCTTTTGGGCAGTTTAACCCAATTCCTCAAAGCCAGAAACGACGTAGCGTCTCTGTTCCCTTGTAGTTGAAGAGAAGAATAAAAATGGCGCCTGCAAATTGGCAGTAAAGGCAATCCATTCCAAACCCCAGCAAAGCGAATACATAAATCCAATGTGTAAAGTTTAATAGGCTACCCCTAGGTACGATACCAGGAGAGAATATAGGATATCAAGGTATTTTGTAGAGTGACAGGAGAGTTGGAATTTTAACGACACACTTATCATTTTTGTAGACTTTTTTGTAGCTACTTAGTAATAAGTAACTTGTTATATTTCTAGATTTATGAGAGTGAATGCAAGATAGTAGTATTTAGAGATTTTATATATTTTTATATCAATTGCAAATGCATAATTGCATTATTAAAGTACGTTAACATACTGGTTTCAATTCACATAATCTATGTGTGAAACCCCCACCACCCTATTTAATACAGTCCACTAAAATTTTCTTGTGGTTAATTATACAGTTAATTAGCCATCTACACCTTTATGGTTTAAAGCAATAATTAATAAAATTAATTTGTTTGTATCGACCAATAGTCTTAACCAAATAAATAATTTAATTACATAAAATAAGGAAAATCCCGAACATGGATGTTTGAAGGGTATAGACTTTATTTTTTGTAAATAAGTTTTGGTAACGTTTATCTCTACCAGTGCCGGATTTACGGCGGTGCAACCGGGGCGGAAGCATTTTCATTTTATATAAAATTTATATTCAGTGATGGAATCTAAACACTAGATTCAATTCTTCACACGGTTCTCTCACTAGCTTAGTTCTTAGTTCTTCTTCTTCTTAGTCATTTGTTGGATTATTTTATTTTATTTATCTAAGAATTATTTGAAGCATGTTGTCAAAAACAATCGATGCGGAGTGTGTCGAAGACGTATAAATTAAACATATACAATGACTGATTTGTATAAAGTAATAAAATAAAAGAGAACAGAGAGCTCTTAGTTTGTATTTGTAGCTTTGGTATTTGTCTTTGTGATCAACATTAGTCGTTTGAAGAAACTCAGAGTGTTCACACAGTTCTCGTACGGTTGATAGACCAGGGTCGATAATTTTTGAGACCAAAAAAAATTATGGTAGGATGAAACACATTGGGAAAGGAAGAGAATGTAACAAAAATGAAAGGAAAAATAATTTACGGGCGATCTGAGGTCGGGAAGGGGAAGGGGGTGAGTTTTTAAGGGTAAAAAACGGTTTATCTCGATTTCCGGCAAAACTGCAAGTTAAATGGCAAATTTGTAGGTAATAAAAAGGTCTACAACTTTTGTTTTTACACTTTTTTCACATAACCTCAAAATTTATGTGAAAAATTCAAATAACCAAGTTTTTGGTTTTTTATTTTTATATTTTGCAAAAAAAAATATTTTTTCACGACATTTTGTCAAAACTTACCTTTTTATGTCCCAAACACACAGCAATCTTTTTGATTTAAAGTACAAATGTTTTCACTTTATTTTGACTTAATATCGAAAAAGCACTCTAATTTTCAATCGAAAATTCTCACGTCAAAATATCTTTTTTTAAAAGTAGGTGGGCTTTTTGTTCGTTGAAATCTCTACTTTCTGATGGTATAAAAAAATATATACATTAATATTTATTTATTTGACTATGGTAAATGTTCTCAGAAAATGTAAATAAACGAAAAAAACTCGAATCCATTTTTTTTTTTGAATCATTATGTACAATTTTGAGCTGTTTATTAAAATTTACACTTTAATTACTCGAAAAACGTAAGATTTCATGTTACATTGATAAACAAAAAATTACAAATCCATAAAACATAAAGATTGCGAAAAACATGCGAAAATAGTTGTTCTAAATATTAAAAATAGGATTTAAAGGGGATTTCATCTAAAAAAAGAGACTGCTGCAATTTTTTTCAGTAATAAAGTTGATTTATTAAATTCTAATTACATGTATGTCATAGAAAATCTCATAATATATAAATATACATGTAAATCGCACTATTGAATTTAGATACTTTATACTGATTACGTTATTCATTATAATTTTTTTCTAAATACAATAATCTTCTTATTTATAAATACCTTATCTTGCATTCTAATCACTTCTCCATTAGTTTTTGTCTCCTTGCCATTTTCTTCATCGTTAGATTCGACAAACCTTCCCGATTCTAGTGGATCTTCGAAATCTTCAAGACCATCCCCGTCGTCGTCTCCAATATTATTTCCGGTCTGCATTGGTTCTTCATCCACAATTTCATCTGAATCATCAACTCCCTCGTTAGTTTTTTCTTCCACATTGGAGCATGTTTCAGAACCATGACAATTTGAGCATAAATTTGTGCATTTTGAACCATGTTTTTGGCAGCCACATTTTAAACTGTTACATCCAGTTTCACAGCTGCAGCAAATAGTTTTGAGCAATATTTCCGGAATTAATTCCATTTCTGTAAATTTGGGCATAATGCCCCGTTGATGTTGCTTCCAGCCCCAACCTGTTGCTGTCAGTTCGTTACCCAGCCAAGACTGAAGCTGATATAATGCCCTGTAACAATGTTGTGCTGCTGCACCTTCTGTGGGTGGGAGATTTGCCAATATGAAAGAAGATTTAATTCTTGCCAATTGATATTTTTGAAATCTTAATTGATTCAGTGTTATATTATCATTTTTACATTTATAAATAGATTTGATTAAAGGTAATCCATTTTTTTTATATCTCCTTTGTTTGTATCTTTTTTATAAAAAATATTGGCCAAATTTGACACATTTTTATCGTCTAATAATGAGTTGACGATACTTTTCTTTCCTTTTCCGGCAAATCCAGATGTTGTATCGCAACCAGAAAAACAATGCAGAAATGCAACGATAATAATAATTTTTTTGTTTATCAATGTAACATGAAATCTCTTACGTTTTTCGAGTAATTAAAGTGTAAATTTTAATAAATAGCTCAAAATTGTACATAATGATTCAAAAAAAAATTTCGGATTCAAGTTTTTTTCGTTTATTTGCATTTTCTGTTACCATAAATGTATATATGTATTTTTTATACCATCAGAAAGTAGAGATTTCAACAAATAAAAAGCCCACCGACATTTTTTAAAAAGCAGATATTTTGACGTGAGAATTTTCGATTGAAAATTAGGGTGCTTTTTCGATATTAAGTCAAAATAAGGTGAAAAAATGAATATTTTAAATAAAAAAATTACTGTGTGTTTGGGACATGAAAAGGTAAGTTTTCACTAAATTTCGTGAAAAAATATTTTTTTTTTGCAAAAGATAAAAATAAGAAACCAAAAACTTGGTTATTTGAATTTTTCACATAAATTTTGAGGTTATGTGAAAAAAGTGTAAAAACAAAAGTTCTTTTATTACCTACAACTTTGCCATTTAACTTTTTTGCACAGGACTTGTAGTTTTGCCGGAAATGGAGATAAACCGTTTTTTACCCTTAATAACCCGACCTCAGATCGCCCGTAAATTATTTTTCCTTTCATTTTTGTTATATTCTCTACGTTTTCCAATGGGTTTCATCCTACTCTAATTTTTTTTTTCACTTTTTACCATTTTCAAAATTATCGACCCTGGTCTATGAATAATAGACAAAAATTTAAATTTAACACGTTGACTGCCATGTGTACCCAACGTGGTGTCACGCTAAATTATTCATACAAGCCGCGTGACACCACATTGGAGTCTCATGTGGTTTGCTCGTTATTAGCCGCGTGTACCCACATATGCGACACTCTGCTGTGTTTTTCTTATGGAGACGGTATATAATGTCTGGTATTAATAGGTTATGTATTTGGCCAATGCATTTCGGCCTATGTGTGGGTACACACGGCTGCAAAGGCCAAATGGCAAAAAAGTATAAAGTATGAACTTATATTTTTATTTCATATTAGCAAAAAATAATTAGAAACGTTACGAATGAGCCCTAAGGCCTTAATAATAAATACATTTACTTAGTAACAAAAGTAAGAATCTCCCTTTTATCTTCCCACTTCTGTACTACTATGCCCAAAGGACACGCAGCAGCCACAGTCTCTCCTTTTTTATTTTTTTTCAGTAACTTGTTTCGGGTTTAGCTTACGATTCGATCGTAGGGTACCTACTAAATGTTTTTTTTTTATCGAGCGAGGTTATGCTAATGTTACACTAATATAATAATCGTCCGTATAAATAGTATGACCTTCATTCAAGAGAGCCAGAGTGAGCACAATATTTTGCGAAGCTGACTGGCCTTCTACTTTATCCTGACCACAGTATACTGAAATATTATATGCATATACAAGAACCGCAGCAGGGGTAATATAATAAAATTATCCCTGCTTTATCTCGCACATCGGCTGGGACCACGGTATGTGTCACGCGGCTGTTACGACAAAATGTACACGTTCAGGCCACGTGTACCCATTTGGTGACTCACCCACATAAACATGTTCTAACTCGATTTTAGGAAAACTAAATACAACAAACGTTAGAAGAACATATTTTCATCTGTTTTGTGACATTAACTTAAATGTACTAAAACAGAGTTTTATCCACAATACCGAAACAGAATTTTAGCACTCGAAGCGCGTTTCGCTAACCATGTTAGCATCATCAGGAGATGATTAATATTAAAATTAAAGTCTACCTAACTCTCTTTTATACTACCGTTTGCTTAATCAAGCGGAACTAAAAAGAACCAATCCTGGAATCCCACTAGTCACGCTTGATCAACCAATACAATGGACTATAGGGAATAGGCCCTCTATCTCTATTTAAACTATTCTTACATTTAATAATTTCCATACTTTCATATGCGTCTAATAATCTCCTATCAGTTATATTATGAATTAATTTTAAATTTTT
>MU184167.1:0-22270 GCA_016904865.1 Pissodes strobi | reverse complement strand
TGTAAATAAAATAGTAAATAATAGAAGACAGTAGTATTAAGGAAAATTAAAATTAAGTAGTATAATGAAAATTATTCAAGTAGGAAATTTAAATATGTAAATTCACTATAGGAAACTAGACAGAAAATAAATTAGGATTATTGGGAAAAAAATGTGGCAGCATCTAAATATGCGAGGACATTTTTTGCCCGCA
Source organism: Pissodes strobi (assembly GCA_016904865.1). NCBI lineage: Eukaryota > Metazoa > Arthropoda > Insecta > Coleoptera > Curculionidae > Pissodes > Pissodes strobi. The sequence continues at coordinate 22,077 of MU184167.1, read as the reverse complement.
TTCTTTTCGTCCAGGTTCTTTCATTTGGCAAACAGTATTATATATATTATTTTTTAACAAAACCTCATCTTACATTATAGAACTGAAAAAATTTATATTGAGTAAGGTCTGTAGTTTAAAAAATAGGTGCACTTAAAATACTTAAAATAAATTATGTGCCTCACCTTTATAAGCACACAACTAAAGTGAAACTTCTGAAAGAGATGTTAATAATTGAGTTTTTTTAAAGTTTTTTTCCTTAACTTTTGCCTCCGGTTTCGACACTTTTTTTAATTAACTTTTTTGCTCTTTTCTACTTTTTTTTTCATAAAGCTTTTATTTTTCTTTCCATTTTTGCCATCTCCGACTTCGTAGCTCATCTGCTTCGTCTTTTTTTCGTCGAAAACCACGTTTCTCTAACTTTTTTTATTAATTTTTTTCTTATTTTATTTTATAATACTTTTATTAACTTTCCGAACAATTTTTTAAATCTTTTCGAAAATTTTGGGTATTCGGGAGGGGAGAGAAGGGGCGTGAACCGGCTTCATCCGAGGGTTTATTGCATGTCAGATTTTCGATATGGGGCTCCGTTGCAGAGATATCGGCAAAAAACGTTTTTTTCCCTAAAATCCCCCTTAAATTAGGGTCCCGGTCCCCCATATGTTCAAAAGTAGCCCCCATGAGGCGCACCTACCGTAGCTCTTCCCGTCCTCTCGAAATTACTTATTTTAATTTTTCCTTCTCCCCCCTCTCTTCTCCGAACGGGCGGGGATACAAGGTACAGTTTTCGTACAGGATCCTTATTTTACCCCGGCTACATGTTCTGAAAATGTCAGCCCTCTAGCTATACTGGCACATGCTTCACTTTTTCGTACTTATTAGCCTCGCTAAAGAAGTGTCACTTCAAAAATAAAACATAAAACTACATAAAATAAAAAGAATGTATGGTAACTTTTTCTTATTATAAAAGAGCGTTTTTTGTTTTTTTTCCAGATTTTCCCTATTTAAAATGTCTTTGTAAATCATATCAACATCAACAAAACTTAAACACAGATTGGAGATCTAAATAACCCAAGACATTAATTAATTCATAAGATGCCTAAGTTTTTTTCGATTATTTCGCTCATTTTTCTTATTAAAAATACACGAAATTTTGCCAAAAAAAACACAGTTAGTTTGGGCGTAGCATCCAAAATTCTTCGGCGCTATTTGTTTATCCCGCTAAACCATGATCACACTGCTCATTTGTATATTATAGTTTGGGCTTAATTTCATGGAATGTAATTTCATGCAATGTTGCTGAAATGGCTCCTTTGAAATTCATAAAAATTTATAAAGCGGAGGAAACAAAAAGGAACTGAATGAAACCAAACAGTTAATACAATGCACAATGCTCAAATATTGTAATTTAAAACTTTTTCGTTCTTTACTTAAACATGTTTTTATTCTTTGCTAGTCATAGTTATTAATTGCAATATTGGAGATAATACTTATCAGTGAGATTTTAATCTTAAAGCATAATTTAATATATTGCTATGAGAGAATAATAGGCTTGTGTTTTTAATTCTAACTGTTTTTTTTTTTGTTTCAGAATGGAGTGATTTTTGGGCCCTTCTGTTTTCTGCCGTTTACAATATTTTCTGGATTCTTTGTCCAGCTGAAGGATTGCCACCCATCAATGCAGTGGCTATTTCATATTTCGTTTCTAAAATACGGATTTGAAGGGCTGGCACTCTCAGTTTTAGGTCACGACAGGCCAAAACTGCCTTGTAATACTGAATACTGTCCTTTTGTTCGGCCAGAGAAATTCCTCAAATACATGGACATGGAAGACTCAACTTACTCTTTAGCTGTGATATTCTTGATTGGACTATTTATAATTATTCGAATAAGTGCATATTATATTTTAAAACTTCAAATTAGAAATAGCAGAGGTAAAAAGAAATAAATATTTAAAACAGTTTCGTATATGTTTTAATACAATTATTCGTATATTAAATTGTACATTTTTTGTTTCAAATTTACTGTACGCCACATGATGCACAGATCTATCAAAAATAATGTATAAATCTTGTAGAGTGGTATAATTTGCTAAAACTATATCTTTTTGGTAAGGGGACTGGGAAACCTATTTCCTGACCATTGCTCATATTCGTTGGTTTCGACATAATAACTTGTTGAGACTATTATAATAGAGGTAATTTAGTAACATAATTTCTTAGCGCCAAGACTGGGTTTTTATTGCTCGATAAATAACATTTTAGAATTATCGGCTCTTTCTTCCGGGGTATACATTGAATAACTTTAGTATAATAATGAAAATAAAGCAACATAACAATAAAATAACAACAGCAATAAAAATTGATTAAGTTAGGTGGCGTAACAACTCTCAAGCATTGATTTCCAAACATCCAAACTCACGGGAAGCTAAAATAGTGTCATATCTGTGGTGCTCGAAGGTTTTTTTCTTCACGGCTCGCTGTCATGGCCAACTAATAACAAAACTTAAAAGCCGGTTAGCATTTTTACAATAGGAAAATTTTAAATTGCGAATATTTTAAAAACTAAAAATGTTTAGAATAGATAACCATGTAGAAAGTCACCATTATTTTTAATGCTAAAGAAGATAAAATTATAAAAATAGGAGGTTTCTATTTGAAAAAAATTACTTTTAACGATTTTTTCATTTAAATTTTTATTGTTACTTTATGATCACCCTGTATTTATTTATCATAAAAATGTCAACACATACCACTAAAGCAAATGCCTTCTACAAGGAAACCAACTCCAATTAAATAATAAAGGCTTTCAATAGAAGAAATTGATAGTTATAGTTAGACCTGAAAACGTCATTTTTGACATAAAATTCAAAGTATGTCAAAAACGGTTAGACCTAGGTATAGGATATAATATATAAAATATATTGTAATGAGCAAATTTTATAGGCGACGTAACTTCAGAATAGGCGAGGAAGTGACAACCATGCAAGGCGAGTGGCGCGCGGTGACAGAGAGAGTCATGAAATTATGTAGTTATGATGACTGTACTGGTAGAGGTTTAAGGTGAAAATATTACTGTCTCTAATAATATAGGCGAAATGAAACATGTTAGTAAAAAGTGTTATTTACAAATCAGAAGTCGGAATAACCTACGTATTGTGTTATTTGTTGTGGAGAACGGTGAAAAACACGATTTCGACGAGTTGAATCACGTTGGCGTCTTCTTTTCTTTGTGAGTGGCGGTATCACAAAAACGATTGCCGGGCCTTTTTTGCTATCTTTGTCAGTGGATTGACATCAATTGACAATTTCTGAGAAAGTCACTATAAGTGCGTGTGCTGATTAATATTGTAAGAATTGTACCGTATTTTAACTGTGTTTACTGGTGTGTAAATACGATTTTCAAGTGATTGCCTATGGGGGAAGGCAAAAGTGACGAGTCAGAGCTCAATTACGAGCTTGAATTGAGCGAAGGTGCCCACGGCGAAGGCGAATCGGCGATGGAAGACGAAATAGTCTCCATGGTACATAAGCTGTTGAAAGGCGATTTGGCAGCTAGTATCCAGCAGATTGTCGCGGCCGAAATGGCAAAGGCGGCAAAACAAAAGGCGACTGTTGGTACTGGCGGTACCAAGGGCAACAGAAAAGGCGAAAAATCATGTCATAGCGTTCCTCAGGCAGTAGTAGTGTATGCTTGTGGTGAAAGTGCGGACTTCGCTTGCAGTTCGGGCTGTATGGGGTCAAGGGCAAGGGCAGGCGGCGACATTATTGACCCTTTCGATCCTGATAGTCAGGACTGTAGTTTACTCAGGTGGTTGAGCAAAATTGATCAGTTGGGCGATATTCATCACTGATCGAACTATGAGAGGGCATTTTTTATGCAGGCGAAATTGCAAGTTCGATAAGTAGTATGACCTCTCATATTTGAAGCCTGGAAGGTGGCTCTTAGGAAGGTGTTTCCTAGGTTGCATGATTTTGCTCAGCTGCTCAAGGAATGATCCCATAAAGGCGTACTAAAAATGATTCGGTCTCGAGATAGATACATGGCGTTGAAAGTTCTGAGATCTAGTACGGCGCAATTCGCATCTATACGAGATACAGCATAGTTTTTGAGACACCTGTAGCGTGAATTCTTATCCGGGATATCCTGTAATTCAAATTTAGATATTAAGCGAGACTCTTATGGCCCTTGTCATTTAAACGTGTTTCCTTTAATTTTAAGGCTATAATTAGATACCTATTCTTTTTTTAAGGAAAGCATTTTTTTATTATTTAGCATACTATTAATCAATTAATTAATAGAAAGTTTCATATTTATTTAATGCTTGTTTTAAACTTAAAAAAAAATGTAGGTAACAATAGCATGCAGCGCTTTCATATAAATTTTCGCATAATTTTGATTAACATTAAAGTACGTAATAATTTTTTTTACTACGGTGCGTAAAATACTCCCTTTATGCACTCTCCAAGATTCGTAAAATATCTTTTTAATGCAGTGCGTAAAAAAAATCTGACATATTTTTTGACATTAAGCGCAGTGCGTAAAATAATTTATTTTGCGCACTAGTGCGTAAAGTAATTTAATAATATTTTCAATTTTTTTATATATTTTTCGGAAGTAGACAAAATTTTGTATGCCACTCATGTGTAAAGTACCCTTTTTCATTCAAGGGATAGTCGCATTCGCCTGCATTCATAAAAAAGGGTCACTTTACACACTTATTGCATAAATAACTATTGGATATAAACGCTGAAATATGTCAAGTAAGATTTATTAAATTACAAATTTTTTGACGCTCATAACATTTAAATGTGGTTACGAAAAACAAAAGTGAAAAGTGGATCTATTCCAGGCCGTTTAGAATTTATATCCAGTTAAAATGTTGAAGATGGCAATTCAAAAAACAACAATATACAGGGCATGGAATTTGTGGCAGAATTCATGGACGTACTGTATATGTGAAACGCTAGCGAATAACTGCAAAGCAAAAGTAGTGTTAAATTTGCAAATGTGTTTTATGTCAATTGTAGGTGTTTGTTTGTCAAGTTTCACTGAGCTTACAAAGTATCTGAGAATTTTTCAATTTTGAATTTGCTCCAGATTAGGGATGCCGCTTTGGAACTGGATCTGTTTTTTCCGAAACAGGTTTTTATTTGGAACAGGTACGTGTTGAAAGGTTTTCCTGTTCCGATGGAACAGTCACGGCTCAACGGTCACTTGACCGTGTCACGTGTCACCACTCCTGTTCCGATGGAACAGTCACGGAGTCACGGCACATAAATGTGCCGTGGAACAGTTTTAAATTTTAAGTCGTAGCGGTTACGGTGTCACAGTTGTTTCTGTGAGTGATTTTAAAAGCTTTACATTTATATTTACTACTTCTAATCACAAAGTATTAGGATATTTTGTGCTTCTAATGTCCGGAATAAATTAAGTTGTTTTTTTGTTCAGGTTCAGTGAATAAGAATATTATAAATATAAGAGTGATAGCATAGCATAGCTACATGTATTATAACATATAGGGTTATGTTATTGTTTGGCATGAGGTGTTGATAATTTAATTTTCTAAAAATTTTATGTTTTAATGCTTAAGTAAATGGTTATTATACCTTCTTGGAGCTTAACTAGAGCCTAACTGTGATGTGTGATATGAATTTGTGGGTTGCTTTATTTTGTTTGGATTTTGCCGAAATTTAACCTACAAATGGCCATGCAGTGCTTAAATGCAATGTTTTGGAGGAAAACCACAAGCTTTTGACTTATTATGATAGCTGCAACAGGGCTATTCACAAACTCATCTGTTCAGAGCTAAACTCCTCGGAAATTAGGGTCGTAGAACTGAAAGGTCAACGAACTCTGAAGTTTTTGTGCGAAGATTGTCAATCTGGCCTAGTCCAGATCCCCAAAATATTAAAGGCTTTGGATGAACTTAGAGCTGATATTAGAGCCCTAAAAGAGGAGAGGAGGCAGAATCCCATGGTGAATGCAGGTTCTCCGGTTCCTCCAGCATCTTCCAGCTCCTTAAATAATGACTTTTTTATTGAACTGCAAGAGCGCCAAAATCGATCTTGCAACCTGTTACCCTTTAACTTGCCTGATCACCACCAAGACCTGGATGATGTCAATACCCTCTTCCTTCAACTCGGAGCTCCAAGCGATGTGAAAAGCTTAGCACGAATTGGTAAGCCTAACAAAAATGGCCATAAGGCTTTAAAAGTAACTTTAAATAGTAGAGAGGATGCTCAGAGCATTATTCGTTGAAGCAGTAAATTAAAGGATAGAAAAATTTTCATAAATCCGGATCAAACTAAAATGCAGGTTGAGGCTGAAACTGAAATTAGATCTGAATTCAGGGATCGAGTGTCGAGAGGTGAAAATATTACCATTAGATATTAACAAGGCATTCCTAAAATTGTTCCAAAAAACTAATCTCCCAAAACTCAAGGGTGCTCTCCATTTACTACCAAAATACACAGGGTCTGAGAACAAAACTAAATCATTTACAACAAAATATCCCTGCCTTTCCTTACGACATCTATGTGCTAACTGAAACCTGGCTACACACCGGCATCTTTGATGCTGAGCTAGGTTTTACTGATTATCTTGTGTATCGCAAGGATCGTTCCCGAGATACCAGTATTTATGAGAGAGGTGGTGGAGTGTTAGTCTCTGTTCATAAATCAATTCCAAGTATGAGGCTTGCGGTTCGTGAACATATAGAACAAGTTTTTATTCTGATTGGTAAAGGAGAAGCTAATTTTATTTTGGGTGCTGTGTATATACCTCCCTCCTCTCCTAGCAACACTTACCTTGCATTCTCAGAAACATTGGATGACCTGTCACTAAGAATGCCCCATACCGATATACACATTATTGGAGAATTTAATATGAGACATGCAATATGGCAGGATGTGGAGTGGAATTCCACCTTGACAGCAAGTGACTCAGCTTTCCCTCAAGAAGCTGCAGGCCTACGGGTTATGGCTAACACATGTAACTTTCATAATCTGTTCCAGAAGAATCACTTTCTGTCCTCTCATAATAGCCTCTTGGATCTGGTTTTGACACAGGACTCTGATACAAAGGTGTGCCTGGCAGATACATTCTTGGTTCCCCCTGTGGTTCACCCGCCCCTACATATCCATATAGCAGCTATGAAACCAGAAGTGGATGATGGACTTAACTTTGAGGGTTTTTATAGAGACTTTAACTCAGCCAATTATCAAGATATAAGAGTTTTTTTGGACCAGTTTAACTGGGATTTTTTGTTCAAGGATAAAACAGTGGATGTAATGTTAAACATTTTTTATGATATTATCTTGTTTGCTATTGACACTTATGTACCCCTAAAAAAATACTCAGCCAAAAAATTCCCGATATGGTTCAGTCCTCATCTTAAAAATACTATAGTTCTAAAGAAAATGGTCCACAAAAGATTCAAGCAGACTCAGTCTAACGATGATTATCGGGAACTTAAAAGGCTGAGATCTTTGTGTAAACAATTGACTCAGGAATCTTATAATGATTATATATATCTCACAGAGTTAGCCATCAGTACAAATGTAAAAAAGTTTTGGTCTTTTGTTAACAGGAGACGAAAAGATAACAGTTTTCCATCTAAACTTAACTACCTAAACCAATCAACTGATTCTGGGTTGGAAATTGCTAACATGTTTGCTGACTATTTCTCTACTGTATATTCAACCTGTAATCTCGCACTTCCAAATCATGAGATATCCTCCTCCATTGTTCATATCCCAGAGCTACATGTTACTATTTCCGATATATTTGGTAAACTTTCATCACTTGACATCAATAAGGGTCCTGGACCTGATGGAGTACCAACAGCATTTCTAAAGCACTGTAGTTTTAATTTATCCAGACCCTTGTTCCATATATTTAACTTATCTCTTCAAACAGGGGTTTTTCCAGATTATTGGCGATCTAGCTTCTTGAAGTTCATTATTTAAGTCAGGCAACAAGTCCTCAGTAGCAAATTACCGTCCTATTAGCATCTTGAGTGCAATACCTAAAGTCTTTGAAGGTTTAGTTTGCGACTTGTTGTCGCCTAGGGTGGAGCCTCTTCTGATACAGGAGCAATTTGGCTTCAGACCCCATAAGTCAACAGAGTTGAATCTCTTAACACATGTGGATCTTCTGTCGAGAGCCTTGGAGAACGGGGATCAGGTTGACACTATTTACACTGACTTTTCCAAGGCTTTCGACAGAGTTTGTCACGGTTTGTGGATCCATAAGCTTAAAAGACTGGGAATTGGTGGACCACTAATTTCTTGGTTTGAGAGCTATTTGACTGATCGTAGGCAGATTGTGAGAATAGGCAATTTTCACTCTAAAGAGGTACAGGTTCCATCTGGTGTACCCCAGGGATCTCACCTGGGTTCTCTCCTCTTTAATGTCTTTATCAACGATATATACGAGTGTTTCACATCCAGCCACTTCTTACTTTTTGCTGATGATCTTAAGTTGAGCTGTATTATAGGGTGCTCTGATGATTGTGATAAGCTTCAGTATGATTTGAATAACCTTCAAGATTGGTGTTTAAAAAATGGCATGTCTCTCAATCCTGACAAATGTAAGGCTTTAACTTTTTCTCGATCTCGGATGCCTATTCCTTATCAATATGAGATCAACCAATGCTATCTTGAAACCATTTCATCAGTGAGAGACCTGGGTGTGACTCTGGATACAGCTCTTCAATTTTCTCAGCACCTAACCCAAACATTCACCAAAGCTTTTCAATTGCTGGGTTTTATAGGAAGAACCACCCGGGACTTTACAGGTTTATCAGCTTTAAAAACACTTTACTGTGCCCTTGTACGCCCTCATTTGGAGTACGCTTCTTCAATCTGGTCTCCCTTCTATGGCATACATGTTCAGAGTCTTAGACAGGTTGAACATAAATTTTTGAAGCAAATGGCATACAAACTAAACATCTTGTATAATTATAATGACACAGACCTGCTAAGATTTCTCAATATGCCATCTATTACTACCCGACATAAAAGAAGAGATCTTATAAAGTTTTATAATATATTACATGGTAGAGCAGCAGCACCAGAACTGCTTCATAAAATCGACTTAAGGGTACCCTCTAGGGCTACAAGATCTGCTGAAAGCTTTCATTTTCCAATTCATAGGACAAATTATGGGATATTTTTATATCCAGAACTGCCAGACTAGCAAATGAACACCAGTCAATAGACTTTTTTGCATCTTATAAAACATTCCTAAGCCAAGTCATGAACTGTAATGATTTGTGATTGCAATTAATATTAGGTATATGGGGCATTCGATGGTTCGATAATTCGATGATTCGATAATTCTACACTGGCCTTATAAGACTCTTATCATTAATCTTATTATTAATCTTATTATTAATTTAATACATATTTGTGCAGTTTACTCCTGGGGTGGTAATTATTTTGTTATGTTCTTAGTTAATTATATTATTGCTGTTATGGTTTTATTGTTAGTGTGAGTTTACTGACTCATTCCGTTATTGATTTAAGCATGTTTCTATTTCTATTTCTATTTATTGTTAACACCATAAATAAATAAATAAATAAATAAATAGTGAGTGACCAGTTGATGGGATAAATTATCATCAGGAAGAAATTCTGACCAGATTTGGTATGGGTTTTTGGGAAATCTGGACAGGACAACCACGTCTTCTTGTATGACTCTTCATTGTTGAGAATGTAAATCATAATAAGCTAAATTCCATTTGTTAGTATTTTTTTCGGGGTCAGTTTTGAAAGACCTTCCTGAATATTCTTACAAGTTTATTTTTATGACTTTAGTGACTCTAGCATGGCCTGCTAATGTTTGTTCAAGAGTTGCTCTGTAGTCTGTTTAGCTTACTTTTGTTAAAATTTTTGCTGCTAGAACCTCGTGAAACAAACAAGTTAATTATTATGTCTCGGAAGGGTTGCTCTGTATATCGAGCTCTATATACTATGGTTGTTCTTGCCTTCCAGGGAACTCAAACTTTCTTGTCAATACTTTATCAAATACCGCTTTTAGTTTTTGAGTGGCTCATTATATATAATGTTTTAATAATTATTTAGATTTTTTCTTTTAAGTCAGCATATTGTGCATGTCATGTTAAATTAGAGCTTTTACTCTTTTAAAATAATGGAGCTGTAAATTAGTAATTTAATTGTAACTTTTGTAAGTGTCAGCTTCGTGGAGCTTGAAACTGACTGTTTCAAGTTACTAATTAATTTGTTTTGGTTTTATAGGTTCAATTTAGCAGACTACTTCTAAACCGAGCTATTATGGCATTGCTGAGAAGGGTCAATTTAACGGGCTCCTTCTAAGCTGAGCTATTGGGGTATTGCTGAGAATGGTCAATTTCGCAGTCTAATTCGAGACTTTTGGTGTTGCATGACCAACTAACTGCTTGTATTTGCGAACTGGAGTCGACAGTGTGACAATGGAATCATACATCGTCTCTAACAATTATTCAATTGTAATTGTAGTATTTGTACTTATTAATATATTCAATATTCAATTATATTGGCTAGCTCTTTAACGCGCCACTTGGATCTACTGTTGCCGATGGCATGAAATGAAATTATGTGATGGCTAAGCCAAAATTATCAGATTTTGATGTAAATTATGTTAAAACATGAAAATGGCCGATCAAGCAAAATATATTCCTTCTGATTCGCCATATTATTATGTAATATTCAATTTTTTTATCAGAATGCTGGCAAAATTATGTTAAAATCTGATAATTATGTGGCAATCGCCAACACGCCAATCGCGTCCGTCCTGGGACAACGAACACGTCATGGTCCAATACAATTGTCGCAACAGCGCGAAACAGGTAGAAACAGAAAGTAGAATTATTAATTTAAGTTTTGGAACAGTTTGGAACTGGAACAGTTTTTTTGAAACAGGTTCTTTTTGAAACTAGAACAGGTTGTACCTGGTATTAAAAATATGCTGTTCTAAGCATCCCTACTCCAGATAAGTGGTACAAAAAATTACGCAGAACTTCCCTTGCTTCTTCTTCTTCTTTGGGTGCCATATCCTATCGGAGGTTGGATATCATCATTGATATTCTTAGTTTATTTGCCACCACTCTGAAAAGTTCTATTGAGCTACAATTAAACCAATCCCTTAAATTTCTGAACCATGAAATTCTTCTTCTACCAATGCTTTTTCTTCCCTTTATCTTTTCTTGCATAATTAGTCTAAGCATCTCATACCGCTGTCCTCTCATTATATGTCCTAGAGATTGTAACTTTCTTGCTTTTATGGTGTTAATTACTTCATATTCTTTATCCATTTCTCGAAGTATTTCCATGTTTGTTTTTCTTTCTGTCCATGATATCCTGAGCATTCTTCTATAACACCACATTTCGAACGACTGTAGTTTGTTTATGTGTCCAGCTTTCCAGTCCATAATATAGTATTGAAAACACATAGCACCTTAATGTTCTCACTCTTAGTTCTATTGTGAGGTCTCTGGAACAGAGGATTGTTTTCAGTTTCACAAACGCATTTCTTGCTGTTTCTATTCTAGTTCTTATTTCTGTTATTTGGTCATTTTTTTCTGTAATCCAGGTGCCCAGGTATTTGTATTTTCGAACTCTTTCTATTTGTCGACCCATTAAATTTATGTCTGATTGTATGTGTGGCTTCTTTGTTATTACCATATTTTTAGTCTTTTTTATGTTTATTTTTAATTCATACTGTTCACAAAATGTACTGGTTCTATTTAATAGTCTTTGAAGTTCTTCCGCGGAGCTTGCCATAATCACTGTGTCATCCGCAAATCTTATATTGTTTATTACTTTTTCGTTTATTATTATTTCTTCCTCCTCAGATAGTAGTGCCTCTTTAAAAATTGATTCATTGTATACATTGAAGAGCAGGAGAGACATAACACATCCTTGTCTCACTCCTCTCCTTATTTCTATTCCTGGGCTTTGTTCATTGTCCACTATTATTTGTGCGCGTTGTTTCCAGTAAAGATTTGTTATTATTCTTAAATCTCTGTTGTCTATGCTTTTTGTTCTAAGAATTTTGATTAGTTTTCTTGTCTTACTTTAGCGAAGGCTTTTTCGAAGTCAACGTAACAGACATGCATATCCATATTCATGTCTAGACACCTCTGTGCTAACACATTCAGTGCAAGCAACTCCTCTCTGGTACCTAGTCCATTTCTAAACCCAAATTGACTGTCCCTCTTCTAGTTTTTTATTAATGCGTCCATGTATTACTTTCAGAAATACCTTGAGTGCATGACTTATTAAGGATATTGTTCTGTATTCACAACAGTCTTTAGCGTTTGTGGTTTTTGGGATAGCGCAGAAGGTGGAGAGTAACCATTGTTCCGGTATATGTCCTGTTTTGTATACTTCGTTAAATAAATCTAGTAGTATATCCAAGGTATCGTCGTTCATGCATTTTAATGTTTCTACTGGGATCTGAGCCTACTGCTTTCCATTTTTGCTGTTTGTTAGGGCCGTTTTTATTTCTGCTTTTAATATTTTTAAAAACTCGTTATCTTCTACTTCAGTTTCTATTTGTCCTGTTCTATTGTCTCCAAACAACTCATTGATATATTCTGTCCATTTTTTTGGTTTCTGATTTGTATCCAATATTAGCTTCCCGTTTGCATCTTTGAGTATTCCTGGTTTTCTTTTTCTATTAGTATGTCATCTGTTTTATTTTTTTGGGGGTGTTAAAACTGTCATGTTTTTTCTGATATTCCTCTATCTCTTCACATTGTTCTTTTAACCATTTTTCCTTGTTTAATTTTATGTTTTTTTTGTTTGTTTATCTATCTATATTTCATATCATCTCTGTTCTTGAACTGTCGTCTTTTATCCATTAACTCAAGGATCTCCTCTATCATCCATTGTTAATTTTTGTATATTTTCGGTGTTAACACTTCCTTTTGACTTTTAGTTATTTTTTTACTCATTAGAAGCCATTTGTTTTCTATATCAGTGTTTTGGAGAATTTCTTCTTTTATATTCATCAGTTCTTTGTTGATTTCCTCTGTCAAACGTTGCTTTGTTTCTGTATCTCTTAGTCTGGTAGTATCGATTCGGGTATTTTCTGATCTTCTTATTATTTGTTTCATTCTGAGCCTAATTTTGGTTACTACGGGATTACGATCTGACCCTATGTCGGCACTTGGGTATGTTTTTGCCGACATAATTGCGTTTTTGTATCTTTGTCTAATCAACACATAGTCAATTTGGTTTCTTACGATCTGTCCCTCTATATCTGCTGGCGATATCCATGTGTAGAGTCTGCGTTTGGGTAATTTGAACAATGTATTTGTTATTACAAAATTGTTGTTTTGGCAGAATTAAATAAGTCTATTCCAACTCTATCTCAACTCCCAGTCCATAACCACCTGTGCATTCATCCACCTTTGCATTATAGTATCCAATTATAATTGTCACATCTTGTGTTTTAGTGAATTTTAGGACGTTATCTAAGTCTTCCTAAAACTTTGTATGTCGTTATCTGGTTTGTCAGCGGTTGGTGCATAAACTTGTATGATATTCACTTTTGTATTACTTGTGTTTAGTTGTATCATTAAAATTTTGTTTGAATATGGAGCGAAATTTATTACTGCTTGGTTGATGTTTTTGTTTAAAATTATGCCCACTCCATATCGGTGTGAATCATCTTGACTTCCTGAATAGTATATGGTTTTATTGTCTACCATTATCTTTCCGGCATCGGGCCATTGTACGTCGCTAATGCTTAGTATGTCTATATTTAGTCGGTCCATTTCCCTGATTGCATTATACATCTTTCCAGATTGGTATAAACTCCTAACGTTCCAAGTCGCTATGTTGCAAGGCTTTCGCAGATTGACGACCGAGGAGGCCTTGCCATCTTGAGCTTTTCCTCCCCTGCCGGATCTTGGTATCCGATTTCCATGATCAGTAGGGTTTTTATTTAGATTCCTTGTAACCATGATGATTAAATTAGGGATGCTCTTTTTGAGCCTTTAATGCATTAGTTTTCCGATGCCTTATGCATCTCCACGCGGTTGACCATTTTCTAGTTTGGGTTAGTTTCTAATGCCTGGGACAAGAAGTAGCCCTTACTCTTACCAGCCCATCCACCCAAGGCTCTTGGCTAGCAAGAGGAGATATCTTATACCAGCAGTCACTCGGTGTGACTCTTATACTTTCCCTAAAAGCATGGGTTGCCACTTGCGCCAAGTCCATCGTACCGAAGTCCTTCTTCTCCGCCTTCCTTGCCGTGCTTAGTCATACATAATATATGTAGATAAAAATCATTTAAATAAAAAACTTTCGCAGTTGCTTCTTTTCACGCTTACCTCTCTTTACTTGCTTTAATTCCATTAATTATTATTGATCACATAATTGAAAAATTCCAATTTTTAACTGAAGACATACGACCATAAATTTTATTGATATTGTTGTATCTAATAGAATACAAAATGATCTGTATATGTATCCTGGGGACTTGATCCTGAATTCAGGTTCATTGACGTCTTTGCATTTAAATGGGGTACTTATTTTTACGCCTTGCCACCATTCCCTCTTGTTTCTTATTATTAATGATAAAGCGACTGGCGTTCTTGTGGAACCCAATTCTCCTAAGAAGTACAATTATCCTACTGCACATCCCCAAAACCCATTTTCACGGAAACTATTTGTAGACTTCCTTAACCGATAAAAGTCCCAACTCTCTCTCTCTCTCTCCAAAGGTGATATAAGTAATACTGGCAACGTGGCGCATGAATTGCTCTAATCGTTAGAGGGTTACCGCCGTGAAGTAAAATATTGTGAGCGCATTGATGTCTTCAAGTCGTTTCACGCGCACCCATAATTTAAGGAATAGTCTTGTTATCGTAGTAGAATTTTCTTTTCTTTGACTGAATTTAACCTTACCTTTGTGTATCTCTCTCTTCAATTTCGTTGTCAATTATTAACTAATTCTTTATTTTGCATTGTATTTGCTTTAAAATACTACCGTTCAAAATCAAATTGTGAACAGAAGTTCTGCTCAAATTGGGGAAGAGATATGTTAAATAATTTCAAAATAATAAATTTTCTTTTAAGCTTCTAAGTGGAAGTTAAATTGGGATCCGAAAATTTGCTAAGGCCTAGGGTCCAACTGAATTGAAAATAGCCCTTGTTAATGCGCCTTAAAAAATTCTGCCTGCGCCGTCTTTTACCTTTACTTGTTATCTTAACCGGTTATTGTTAACACCACACCCTGTCAATTGTCACGAGTGGCCACTACAAATTATAAACATGTGGGAATACCATCTTATTCAAAAAACTCATTCAAGCAATGATACACTTTTCCTATTCCTTCAAATTTTCAGGTGATTCAATTTCTGGAGAGCCATTTTTCGATAATTTCTAACCAAGAATCCAAATAATTAAATCTTGCATATTATAACGTTTCATAAAAATACCGTTTTTCGCATTCAGTAAAATAAATATTTAGAGAAACCGTACTTTCATTAGTAGAAGTAAACCATATCACACGCTAGTGATTTTAACCATCATTTCCGCCTAAGACTAAATACCGGTAGGGACCGCTAATTATTATTATAAGTCAGCAAAATAAAAATGAGATATTATTTCATTTTGCTATGCAGATTTATTATCTTCAGTTTTTCATGACTAGTGAGGGTACATGCAAATTAACAATTGTTTGAAATAAAACATTTAAAATAGTACCGGTACAGTAAAAAAGTTGAAAGCAATTAAATAAAGTAAGTATCAGATTACAATTTCAGAATTGAGGACTGGGTTAGATATATAGATATAGATAAGTGGTAGATTTAGAAGTGTATTATTATTAATATTATTATTATTATTATTATTATTATTATTATTATTATTATTATTATTATTATTATTATTATACAAGAAAGATTTTGAGTTTATGGGATATAGTATCGGTCGAAATATCAGCAACGTTTCGTTAGTCGATATACCAATGAACTACTTTTCGCTATCACGGTTTTTGGCGTAGATTCTGGTCAAGTGATCGACCTTCCCATAAAAAAAATATTTTTCGAGAAAACAATTATTTCAATAGGGTTCGGAAGACCGTTAAAAAGAACGGGTATAGAAAATGTAATATTTTTTCCGCAGTTATCGAGCATCAAAGCAAAATGTTGAAAAAGTGTACATCTGACGTAATAACTTGAAAACGGAAATTCTGACCGTCAATAACGATTTACATCGACGCGACGGCGACGCGGCGCGACGGCAACGGTCCGCAAGTGTTGCTTTAAAACCGCTTTGGATAAAAATAAAGTTGAAGCTGATTTTACTCAAAAGAGCATAGCCGAGCATCTCTCGTCGCACCTGATGGTTCAGTTTTATTCACCACTCAGGAAAATGTGAATGGCTTTTTTGATGTTCCTAGTATATGTGTTCAATATTTTAAGCATAATTATGGTCATTTCGTAACATATAAGTGACAACAAAACTGCATTTACAATTTGTGGTATCCTCTCAATACTTTAGCCTTATTATTTTACCGCATACCCCAAAATGGGATTTGGCAGCCAATATCTCGAAAACCGGTCGAAGGATTTCGTTGGTGCAATGATAACTTTTGATCGGGAACTCGAAAACAACATCATACCAAAATTTCAGCCAATTTGACCGGAACCACTTTTCCATAAGCTCCCTGCGGGGTCCTTTACCCATGTCCTTACGGTCCAAAAAAAATACTTTCAAGTGCTCTGATTGTTCAATGGTTAGATGCTAGACCCCTGAAACAGCGGTGTTCGATTCCCGTTGGCAGCGTGTTTTCATTATTTCTTTTAAGGTTATGTTTGCCAAAAATGTTTTTCTTCATTTTGGGTATGGTTGGTTTTTGCTGGTGGCGCCCCCGCAGCGAGCGAAGCGAGCGGAGAGCCATGCGTGAAGTGAAATATTAGACATTCTAAAATAGTAGACAAACGCGTAAGCTCCGGAGATGGCCGAGTACTGCCGAGAGTAACGAGAAATAAACGGTATCCTCACATAGCCGAACCTGACGCGTCACGCCTGGTGGCTTAGAATCATTCACTATATAGGACAAAAAGTGTGCTGACTCGCCAAAAAAAGTTTTGACTTCAAAAGTTAATTTGAAAAGATTCAGATGTCGCAACTACGGCTAGTATTCCATAGTAATCTCCGATCTTTCTACAGGAAAAGAAATGGAAATTGTAATGTTTTCTTAAAAAAAATCTTATTTGGTACAAAAAAGAAGAATATTGAAATTAATCAAAAATGATGCCACGCATCTTCTTTCTTCTAATTGGCGCAAACCTTCACCTCGGCTTAGAAGAGACCGAATAATATCAAATAAGAAAAATTTAAAATTGATTGAATTTGCAGGAACAGATGCGTAAGCTAGAACGAGTCGTCTTCAAAGCGTGCAAATAGGCCCTAGCTCTAATGCCGGATAGTAAGAGTGGGTTTGATTTAAAAGGCGCCACGGCTTGTAGACGGCACACGCAAGAAATACCTTAAAACTGAAATATGGTACTCGTTTTAGCCTAAGCTTAGCAAACTACCAAGAGAAAGTTACTTAAATAAATTCGAAATTAATTTGATTAAGTTGGTTTGAATTTAATCAATCCGAACAAATGATAAATAAAATATCAACCGATAATTAATTTAATTATGAAAGACAAGTAGGCCAGTATTAAAAATTAAAAAGTGAGACAAAAAAAAACTAATGATTAACGACAAAGCCAATATTAAACTGTAGTATCTATAGCAAGTCAATGAAGCCGAAACATTTCAAACATAGAGAGCAAATGAATTAAGTCAAAGTACCCACCTTCTCTAATCGTCCTGATATCTTCGTAGTCCAGGTAATCCAGGAATAATTAAATAACAGAGGCAAATTCAGTAAATAGAAAGTTGGTTTATTACTCGATGCAGAAAACAGAACAATACGGTGACGATATTTTCCGCTATTCTATGCTGCTATACTAAATATTACGACTAGAACTGTCTACTGTCAAAAATTTTACTCAGTTACTTGAGGCATAAAGGTAAAATAAAAGAAAATTAAAAAAAAAACAATTATTAATTGAATTATCTCGCTCAATTAAAAGCCGATATCATGATGTATCATGGATAGAACAAAAACTTCCAATAATAATTAGGTTCCTTAGTTTACTCAAACGTGATCACCTTGTGGTGGCTAACGAGATTCAAAGAGAAATATTACGCGATATAACCGGTGTTAAAAACAAACTGAACTAATGAGAAATATAAATTTACGTTCTTACTTTAGAAAATCACAGTTTAAGTAACATAAATAAAAGACCTTATTCGATTATTATTTAGGCGCGCAAACCATGGTCTGACGTCACAGTGCCGCTCTACAAACTAATTATGTTTATAATTAAAACTAGGTACGCCAAGAATAAATCATACGTTGGGCAGTCGATTAAAATTAAACCAGTAGATTGGGAGCTGTCTTCGTTAATCAATTATTAACCAGACTCTATCTGACCATAAAGGCCCTCTTCTTAGAGGCTAGAAAACTAGACCAGGAACTAGGTAACACAACGCCAAATCTGCCGAAAGGAAGCGAGAGTTCCCTAATAAAGGTACCCATACAAATCGATACTCGGAAAAATATTTCGCGTTACACGTCGCAAATTTCGTGAAATTATACCCGATTATTTTAATAAACTACGACCCTGTTTCCGCCTGTTAAAAATGTTAAAAGTATCGACTACCAAGAGTAAAGCAAGCTGAATCTTAGATCTTGATTTACGAGAATAAAATAAGTTAAATTTTAAGTTTCGACTTATTAATTAGAGTAAAGAAAATTATCTTAATTAGCAAAAGAAAAAAAAAAGAGAATTTAATTAAAGCTTAATTCTTGAGCAAGGAAAATTACGGTTTGGCGTATTTTCGTCAAGGAGATAATTTTAAGTTAAATCTCGGGTTTATTAACCAGAGTGATGAATAATATGGTTAGGCGTTAATATTTAAAGATATAAAGGAGAGAAAAGGGAGACACAAACATTAATAATTAAGATAAGATAGCTCACATTCAGTTAGTGGCTTCTCGGCTGTTTTCCAGGTGGAAAGGGAAAACCGTACACTTCCTCCGACGAAGAAGGACTCTAACGGTGTCCTTGACGAGTCACAATCCAGAGACCAGACTGGCGTGGCCTAATGACCGAGCTTTAAGGGCTAATAAATGAAACTCTGTCGGTTGAAGTACCCCTACGGTAGAAGTTTTAGAACATCAAAATATTCAAGGTTCTGCATGTAACTCATGACCAAAGGACATTTAAACTCAGACAATAAAAAATATATATCGAGAGAAAACAGTGAAAAAAAAAGAAATTACCTGTAAAGGGTTACTATACGACCAGCTCGTTGGAATGCACAGGTAGGTCGTGGACGGACAAAGAGGCTTCTATAACGAATTAAGACGCAATTAAAATCCACTCAGGGCGTCCCAAAATGGCGGCATTCGTAGTAAAGAGACAAAAAAAGCAAATTCACTCACCTACCTAAAGCAGCATCAAAACCCAGTTATGGGGCGAGTTCCAGGCACTAACGAGGAAAACTAACCAACGCCAACGTAAGCAAAATAAGGCCTGAGACTCTAGAAATTGGTCGGTCGGAACAATCTCATGAGATAAAACAAAAAACTTCCAACACGACCACTGCTTTAAACGGCAAGTCAACGTAGAGTGATTTCCTTCAAAACTCTCCGGACGCAGACGCTTCCTTCCAATATTCCTACTACAACTACGCCTGGCCAATAAGAGTATAGTCACCCGTCACGTGGTCACGAGCTGTCATACCAAATAATTTATCTAAAGCGATTTCGAAAGGAAAACGCAGAACTTTGATGTACCAAAGCCCATCTTAAATAATTGCTCGACCTAGCTAAAAGGAAATAACCATTCGACCCACCATTCATTAGGGAAACATTCAAAGGTAAATCACAATTTCCGCGACGTCAACACAAAAAAAAAAGTCCACAAACGGCACGCACGTTCAGGAGTTGGTACCACAATCGCAAAAAACTACTCTAAAGATAACTCAGACGATCCTATTTTTGAATTTCCGGTAGAAGGCAACTGCAATTCACTTCCAGCACTGCATTCACCGGTCGGTAGAGGTCATTAGAATTTCGTCGTCCGGATCGATACTTTGATCTCTGCTCATTACGGCGAGTGATAGTAAATAATAAAATGAACCGCACCAGTTTGTCAAGAATAACCCCATAATATATATCCTTACGTGACTATAAGGCACAATCATCCATTCTGGCGGGTCCGCCATGTAGTCAAGAAAACTTACTTAAACGTCCAAACTTAACTTGATGCAAAAGAAAGCCGCACGTTACAATGAAAATGTGGCTTGACAATTAAGTCACATAAAACAATAGTTTGTCATCTCCATTACTCTACAGATTGTTTAAATCAAAAATAGTTCTTGTTTCAATCTGTATATTGTGACAAATTATTAACTATCTTAAAATCTCAAACTTGGATGAGATATACGATAAATTTACCTACAATGTTAAAAAGAATACATAACTAAAGTCGAAATTAAAATTTAAAAATGTCCAAAAGTTTCCTGGTTTCCTAAGTGACGTCCCTGACGAACCGCCACTGGCGCAATTCTACAAAAAAAAAAAGATTTATATAAAAAGTTTGGTTTTCCTGATAATTTGTGTGAAGCCGCTGACACATTGGAACGTTGTCGTTCGTTTACATTTGTTTGCATTGCTACCCGCTCGCTGGAACCGTCCCTCAAGGCCTGCCACACTTGAACTAGTTGGAACGCTGTCGATGCACCACCATCTCCAATGGTGGTGCATCGACAGCATTCCGGCAATTCGCTCTCTTAAAGAAAACTGATATTCGTTTTATACGCGTCCACAATACCAACATTTCTAAATTCGGGGTAAGACATTTCTTTTGATCTTTTTAATTTACCGACAGGCGACGGGAAACGTTCGTTCGCACTGCTGACCCTTCGCGGCAATTCGCGCCCTCATATAATAGCTGGACCGTCCACACCTGCGAACAAATGGGGGCGAATCATCAGCAATGCGAACGAATAGAAATTATAACTTTTGTGTTTATAGTCTTGTGTATATATTTAAATAAAGTCTGTAAATATGGCTCTAAATAAAATATTATTTTTGTTTAAATATGAAACAATTGCAAATTTGATGTATAACTGCTTTTAGGTGCTCTAGTATGATTTTTGCGCGTAAGGCTGGATTTAACGAAATTATTGTTGCTAATGATTTATCATCATTTTCATTATACGTATTTGAATCTGCTAAATAAAGTGTTTACAAGATTTGGCTTGCATGCATTGCTGCCTCGAGAACCGTTATAGCTAGAAAGATGATTACAATAGGAGAGTTGTAGACAATTTCGTTTTAAACTTAATTCTGGCTGACTTAGGAAAAATTAAAAATTTGCATTTTTGATTTTGCTCTGTAGCTCGGCAAATATGAGTGCTATAATGGTTTTAGGATAATTCATTTTTAAGGCACTTTTTAAAAAGAATCTGCAGAGGTAAAAAATAAAATTGCGACTTTTTTATTTTTGAGTGACAATCATGGATTTCCTAATTTCTTATAAACGCCATATGGCAGGAACGTCAAACTGGTGAGAGCAGTTTGATTACAATGAGTGACGCCCCCGCCATTCCCAGTTGCCACGGGATGTGGCCCATCAAAACCCATCGTCCTCCTCCAGGCTGGAGAACACCAAAGTACAAAGTCTGGAGCTGATCACAAGGGAGTGACCCAACAAACCCTATTTTTACCCCTGTCAGACTAAGGACCACCAAAGGAAAGGGTCTGAGGCCGATCCATCCAGTGGAAGCGGTCCTAGGTGGTAGATGCATACGCCTACTCGCATCGTCCGGTGAAAGACCACCCCACCAGAACTGGGAAGCGCTAAGTGGTTTTCCCGAATCACGTTCCGTTTCCGCGCTGGTGGTTCCGGGTTCCACAGTAGGAATATAATAATATGGACATGATGGTGCTTCCAGGATCAAAATATTCCGGAGGTAAACTCCCCGGCCATTCGGATCTCCGGGCGCT
>MU184166.1:144611-157038 GCA_016904865.1 Pissodes strobi | reverse complement strand
TTTTTTTTTTTTCCTCACCTACACAGCTAGGTGGTCGTTACTTTGTTCAGGACCATCTGGTGCTTCTGATGTTGGTGAGTCTTGATTCGGATACGTTATTTCCTCAGCTAGCGTGAGAGGATCTTCTAATGCATTTTCAAATGCAAAAGAGTTTCCTTGGTTTTGTTACTTATGATATCGATTGCATCTGCAAATGCAACGATCTATTAGCCTATTTACAGCATCTGCAAATGCTGCAATTTCTGTTTTTGAACAGAAAAATAGGTTCATGAATATGTTCACTATCTGCAACTGCAATTGCAGACAGTGGGTACGATCGATTGTATCTGCTAATACAACGAACTATTTACCTTTTTGCTTGCTGCTTAACCCTGGTTATGCTTTCGACTGCATCTGCAAATGCAACGAGTTTTTAGCATATTTACAGTATCTGCAAATACTGTAATTTCTGTTTTGAATAAAAACCAAGAGTGTAATAATTCGCTACCTCCAATGCAATGATTTTATGTAAGAGGGTTGCAATAGTATGGTGGTTATTTGTTTTTGTATCTGCAAATACATAGCACTATACCGTTTTATTTTTGTCAGTACATATATCCTTTGCATCGGCAAATGTAGGGATATAGTGTGATGCCTCTAACTACTTTTACATAATATACCTACTGGGGTGGAGGCTGTTGGGGGCCCTTCACATCTGCAAATGTGAAGGCCAATTTTAGTTAAAGTTAGTCGCATCTGCAAATGCGAATTTGTAAATAGGTATTATTATTATTTATTAACATCTCCTGCAAGCAATATTTACTCCAATTTTTTCCCTCACCGGACGGCTCATGTCAACACGAATTGTTTAAAAATAATGTGTTCCGGTATTACATTGCTTCGACAAAGCCGAACGATAACATTCCGCTTTTTCCCTTAATTTTGGGTTAGTTTTGGTAAGCACTTTTAGTTCTTGTTGATTGAGCCTCCGTTGCGAGCAAAGCCAACGGAGGGCCATGCAAAGCTATAATAATACCTAACTTGGGATTTAGTCGCTCGTAAATTATGCGTCAGCTTGCCTTTGTGGTTAGTTTTTAGAGGTTAATTTCGTGAGAAAAGGGCACCGTTCGACCTACTCAAAATTTCATTTTTTATTTTTTTATTTTTTTTGAAAAGTATTTGTTAATACAGCAATAGCAATAATTACAATATACATAGTCCTTATTCCTCTAGACAGTGTTTTTGAACACTGGTATTGAGGATAATTGCATTTTAGTAATAATAACAGTATGATTTCCTATAAACTCTCTAGTATTGTGGCTATGAATATCCTTTGAAAATATTATGAAAATATTTTAATTTTGAGTTTTATTTATTATCCTGTAAATAAGTTTATTCTGTTCAAATTTTAATACCTTATGTAATTGCCATACTCTTAAATTTTCATATAGATCTGCAGCATGAGTCAGTGAATCATAGTTAAATATAACTTTGTTTTTTGTTTTGCAATATTTGCATCGAATCGAATTGTAGTTTATAGTCCCACATGTGCCCCATACGGGGATCAAATATCGAAAAACGAATGATACGAAGGCATTATAACCATTTGTTTCTATTTTTTATATTCCTTTATATGGTATAAACGTTTAATTCTATATAAAACATTAATAAATGTGCAGGCCGACCGGTATATATTTCCTCCTTTTGATTGTGTTATGCAAACACTTTTTGTGATTGAATAGTTTTTCTTTGGTAGGATGTACGATTAGACGAGATTACTAGAGAACGGTTCGAAAAGCTCGTAGCGTTAACTGTTGCTTATTAGTTATTCATTTCGATATAATATATTTCAATTCCGAATATATTGTCTGTGTAATTGTGCACAGACGACAAATAAATGTAACAATGTTTTGTCATGCCCTCGTATATAAATAACAGTTTGTTAGTATAATTCAAATCGCAGTGAGCACATTTAATTTTTGTTTACTGCTTCATTCGCATTTTTGACTGTAACCCGTTCGCACTCTATTTTATTCTAATAAGTATAGTTAGTTTTAGAAGTTTGAGAGTATTTTCCATTTCAATTTTATTAAGTAAAAAAAATAAGGGTTACAAGTGTCATATTTATTCATAATACTCAGTTTAGTATTATACACATTTAGTTTGCTTTTATGCGAGAGACTCTGTTTTTATATATTTAAAATAACCAGGTATTTATGTATATTTGAAATTTTGGCATATAATCTTATATGGACTCACCCCCTGATTCGCTTCTTCCTATGAGTATTGCCCCCTTTTTTCGCCTCCTTTGCGAGCAAGACGTATCACTAACACTTCACTATACTAGAAATACGATTTCTAGGCATTTTTCTTTTTAAAACCAAAAGAAAGAACCGATTTACGGATTCTTGCTTGTCACCGACCGGTAGAAAATTGTAATGACGCATCAGCTCGAGCGGCTAGCCAGGGTCGGCTGAATCACCATGTTTTTAGATAACTTCTTTAAAAATTGTACCGATTGGGAAAAAGTTGTATACTACAAAGTGTAATGAGGGATGGTGGAGATGCGAAGGATAATGTGCTTGAACAGTGGGAAATTTTGATATGTGACTTCTTATGCTCTCTTTTACGTGGGTAGGTAGTTTATGGGCTGGATTTTTCTTGCCACGTTGATCTCCTTGCGTCATTCCACCTTCCAGTTTTTTTTTGACAAAGCTGTTGTAACAAAAGTCTGGGAGATTGACAGCGTATTTAAAAAACATTGTCAATGCTAAAAGTGAATTTTTTGTTACACTGTTTTTGGTTTTCCCTTTCTCCTGTTTTGGACGCCTTCTTTTAATTCGAACTAAATGGACGCTAGAAGCCACGAACTGTCTTTTAAGTTCG
Source organism: Pissodes strobi (assembly GCA_016904865.1). Lineage (NCBI taxonomy): Eukaryota > Metazoa > Arthropoda > Insecta > Coleoptera > Curculionidae > Pissodes > Pissodes strobi. Next base: position 154,173 of record MU184166.1, on the reverse strand, counting down.
ATTGACTTGGATGGCGACCAAAATGTTTTTTTAAATATTTTATCGTTGTTCCGGCGTTATGTTTAGGGACGACCCAGGATCATGGGATGAATTAAAGTTTTATTTTTGGAAATGTATTCTTGTCCAGAATGATGTAAAGCAAAGAATTTCCTGTTCTAACGTATCACGGGATGTATTAAATAATACTTTTCTTATACCATGTCCACGTCTGATGGAGATAGTATCTTAAGTTTTGACGTGCGATGGAGATAGTATCTTAACCCAAACTAACCCAAAAATACTATCTTCGCTTGATATAGTTTACCTCTCAATGACTTTGTGACTTAGTACAGTTTACCTTTAGCTTCTTCGTTACTCCGTCTGAATTGAACTTTGAAAGTATTTTTTTCCGATTCCCCGTAAAAAATTATCTCAGTATCACTAAAAATCCGATTTTGGTAAAAAATTGAGATAGTACAGTTTACCTCTGGGGTACAGAAATATGGGTCAAAAGGCATAGTCACAAACGTACTTCAAAACCTTCCCGTTGCGATCCTGCACTGCTACCTAAACGGTTGGCTTCAAAAAAGTGACGACGACGTAATCTTTTCCAGAATCGAAGGCAAAGAAAATTGAGTGTTTTTTGCCAGACGTGATTACCAACACTATAGACTGACCAATCAAAACAAAGAGTTCATATCACATGTTCAGTACGGCAACACGTTCCCGTCAGTTTCGGAAACAATTGCCCAAGATGTTAACATACCGATTCCTAATTTAATTATTTAAATACTATGTACGCAAGTAAAAAATTAATAAAATGCATTTTCCTGTTGTGGTGTTGTGAGTACAGTATATCGCTTGACCGCGTACTACCAGCCAATTTCAATGACAACTCGATTTTTCGAAGTATGATTATTGATAAAGAAAACTGCAAAGATAGATAGACGTCAACCCAACAGGACTGTTATATACGGTAATAAGTTTCGCGTTAGTTTAGTTTCTATAGTGTTTGTGTGTGATCTTAAAAAACTTGTACTAAGTAACTTAACTTTATAGGAGAAGGTTGATTTAAATAATAATTGATGCTCGACGCCAGTATTAGATAGATACAGCGCAAGTGCAAAAAGTAGCAAAGTAGACTGAGTTTCACAGATAAATTTGATAAAAATGTTTATGATGACTTTCCTTGGTTTTGTCAGCGAATATTAACAAGATACTAGAAAGTTCACTCTCAGTTGGCATTTTTCATGGGAGTAGACAGAGGGGGGGAGGCAGGGAGGGCCATGGGGGGAATTTAACTCACTGAGTCATTTTTGAACATATCATTCATGCCATGCCGTTCAAGAGGGTGCCGAATCCGTGTTTTTTAACGATTTTAACGACTTTTGGATAAAAATTGGGCGTGGCGTCCCCAAAATTTTTCGGCCTAGCCTCCGACATCTTGTACCACTGCGGCCTTGTCTACGGTTCGCCCCTCCTGAGAAAAAATCCTCTCTACGCCCATGGCACTTTTGATGTAGCGCTTACAAAAGCGAGACGCCAGACTTTGGACTAGACGGAGTGAAATGTGGCACGAGGCCTGAGCGGTTAACCAGCATTTCACCAGGTACCGGAACGGGGCAAAGGGAAATGCTGGGGCCGGGGCTTAGAGTGAACCTTCTATTCTATTGTTAATGTTCGGTGGTTGTGTGGATATGAAGAAGAAAATTCACTTCTCTATTTTGTGTCTTTACTATTTGGGGGCGAAAAAATCTGCATCGGTTAACTTCTCCAAACTTATTTCAATATGTGAGGGTTTAAAGCACATAATAAACGCACTCCTCCAAATACATTTCTTATTATATATCACTTTTGAAGCTCACTATAGGCTATGCAAAGAGTATGATCATATGTTTCATTCACGTCTCATTTCTATGAGTTTCTGGACACTCGGAAATTAGAGGAACGAAGGAGCTAATTTATTGCTAAATAAGCCATTTCCATCTTAACTTCAATAAAATAATTTAAACATTACCCTTCCACCTTTTCAAGGACATTAAGCAATTACAATGGGAATTATGAGCAAAATATTAGTTCTTGGTCATTCTCATTTAGTCCATTTCTTCCTTCTGAAGAAATAATCTCCTCATCCGACAAGATGTGCATGTTACATCCTATCGGGGCCTTTCCATAATTAGACTTGTCATCTCGTTTTGCAAATACTATGAAATTATAAGAGCTCACCAAGGCCTCACTAACGACTCTATCTCTAATATGAAATGTCAAGTCAATCATCAACTACTTAAAGACACCATTATTAATCTATGCTCCAAAATATAACTCTATTAAGATCAACATATTATCGTTGGCACTTTCCAAAAAAAATCGTAAAGACACACACAGGCGCCAAATGGTCTTCGACAGCGATGCACCTTAACGCTTAAAATCAATTAATTAAATCATTAATTTTTGGAATATGTGCAAAATTCTAATGGTCTACAAATTTCTCACAACTTATTTAATCCCTCTGTATAAATCAGTCGTGGTTTCTTTTGCATACAACATATTTCATTATTGTATGTACATTTAGAATAATATGGTATCTAAGGTTTTTTGTCGCTGAAAGTAAAACCCCTAATCTGCAAGAATGTTTAATAAATCGTACTAAATTCTCTTTTACTTTCGTCAGCAACAAAACGCCCAAATATCATTATTTCCAGAAGCTCATAATATAATACGAAAAATATTCCCGAACTGCCAATAATATAAAATGACTCTTGGCCTCCGGCGTCAACTGGCTTATTCCGTTACATTTCTTTTTCACGTCCAGTGTGTTTCATGTAGCTACGCAATCACCCTCGAGATATATTCCCCAAAACACATCTAACGAGACTATCTTTAAATAAATAAATAAATAATTTTATTGCCCACAAAAACAGTTTATATTGCTTGTAAAAATTTTTTCTCATTTTATAAGCAAATTCCCTGATAGTCAAACAATATTAAATACACAATAAAGAAAATTATAATAATTTAATGTGATTATTTGTATGATTATTTAATCAGTTATTCCGCAGAAACTTAAATAATCATTTCATTGTTTATAAATGTGTGATTTATTTAGGTCCAGAATTCTTTATTTGCACTGATTACTATTTGTATTATTATTCTGATAATGTGTGAGGTTGATTCCTAGCACTAAGAGAACACATATTCTGGCACCGTCAGAATTATATACTGGATTCGCTTATACTTGTATTTTTACGAGTTCAATTTGTTTTCAAATTAAAACAACGTATAATAAAATATTCATATAATGATTATGTTTCTGTTTTATTTTTGAAATCACTTTAGAACTATCTATATGGCAATTTGTATTGCCTACGTGCAGTCTCTATATGTGTAGAAAATCGCCCAATATCGAATCTGTAACATACAGCTTTCGAAATAATAGATAATATAGTAACATATCCAGCGTAATTATTATTGCTTTATTAGAATCCAATTAATATTAAATTCAGCTTATTCAAATCAGAAGTTGCTACGTCATTTATCAACGTGCAAACTATTCGCATGTATATTCGCTCCGTTTCCCCCGTTACAATTATATTAACGTTTGTTAAAATCCCCTTAAGTCTAAATGAATTCTAAAGGAAAAAAATGTAACTTACTTAGCCGAAGGGCATGTAACTCCGCTATGAGCATAAAAGCTGGTCAAAGCCGGATACGATAAGCTCCTTAATCCATAAATGAACTTTCCAAACAAATCAGAAAAATCGCTTTGCGAATCAAGCTGACTTTCCTTGCATAATTTTTTGATTAAATCCCTCGTTGTTTTCAAATCCCCGTTTGTCGGTTGCTTAGGAATTGAATGGTCGAATTTCAGATTTGTCCGCCTTGATATCTCATTTTCTTCACTCAGTTTTTGTTCGCCCTGGTCTTTTAAAGCCAATTTTTGGATAACTCTTGTAGTGGCTCCTGCGGCGTTATTGGAAAACGGTTCTAAGATGAAGTTCTCCTCGCAGGTTATTTCGTTATAGATATTCTCGTCGATGGAGAGGACACAATGGCTTGATGACTTAAGGATATCCTCGTTCTTTGTACGCTAAAAAAATTTATATGTTATATCATGTTTCATATTAAAATAACAGTAAATTTAGGAGAGGCATAAATCGATGGATTGTACAAAACTTTTTTAGTATTGAAAATGCTATTGCGATCACTTTTATGGAAACTTAATAAGGATGTCATGACCTCGACCAGCGCATACGGATAATATTGGATTTCGTGACCTCGACATAATGAAATTCCGACGCTGAATCGGCGCGGTTAACGCTCAGTAAATTAAATGTCTTGCTTGTGATAAATAAAATATCTCGCTTGTGATAAGACGTAACGGATACTTTGACGACGCTGACGGTATGTTGTGGGTTATTCTAAATGTTCGAATAATATTGTTGAATAAGGTAAGTTAGTGTTATTTTATACTGCGATTTAAATCTAAATTTAGATCGTAAAGATTAAAATGCAATATTTTTATTACTTATTAGAAGCTCGATTAGAACATAGAGGGTGATTCCCAAATATGTCGATTTTATGACATAGTATCTGTAAAAAATATGAAGTTTGACAGTTTCGCTCATTAGGAACCGATTTGAGTGAAACTTCATAAGTGGACTAGGAAAAATAAATGTTAAAAATGTAAAATTTGACAGTTTCGCTATTTATGAACCGAATTAGATTAGGGAAGATAAAAGGAAAATATTCTATGACGTACTTAATACCTATCTGTCAAAAATTTCAAATTTGACAGTTTCGTTATTTATTAACCGATTTGAATAAACTTTCAAAAAGATACTCAAAATATGTCGATTATAGAAAAATATTTTTAACAGGGTATCTGTCAAAAATGTCCAATTTGACAGTTTTGCTATTTAGGAACTGATTTAAATGAAATTTTATAATTAGATTAGGGAAAATAAAAGAAAAATAAATTTTGACATATGTATTACCTGTCAAAAATGTTAAATTTGACTGTTTCGTTATTTATGAACCGATTTGAATGAAATTATATAATTGGACTAGGAAAAATTTTAAAAAATAATTTTATGGAATTATTTAATTATTGTACTAGCAAAAATTAAAAAAATAATTTTTTAACATAGTATCTGTTTAAAATGTCAAATTTGACAGTTTCGCTATTTATGAACCAAATTAGATTATAGGGAAAATAAATGGAAAATATTTTTTTATAATTAGATTAGGGAAAATAAAATAAAAATTAGTTTTGACATATGTAGTACCTGTCAAAAATGTTAAGTTTGACTGTTTCATTATTTATGAACCGATTTGAATGAAATTATTTAATTGGACTAGGAAAAATAAAAAAAATAATTTTATGAAATTATTCAATTGTAACTAGGAAAAATTAAAAAAAAAATCATTGTATCTATTAAAAATGTCAAATTTGACAGCTTCGGTATTTATGAAGGGAAATAAAAGGAAATTTTTTTTTGACGTAGTACCTATCTGTCAAAAATGTCAAATTTGACAATTTCGTTTCTTACTGCTGGCAGGAACGTCAAACTGGTGAGAGCAGTTTGATTACGGGGAGTGACGCCCTCGCCATTCTGAGTTGCCACGGGATGTGGCCCATCAAATCCCATCGTCCTCCTCCAGGCTGGAGAACACCAAAGTACAAAGTCTGGAGCTGATCACTGGGGAGTGACCCAACAAACCCTATTTTTACCCCTGTCAGACTAGGGACCACCAAAGGAAAGAGTCTGAAGCCGATGCATCCAGTGGAAGCGGCCCTAGGTGGTAGATGCATACGCCTACTCGCATCGTCCGGTGAAAGACCACCCCACCAGAACTGGGAAGCGCTAAGTGGTTTTCCCGAATCACGTTCCGTTTCCGCGCTGGTGGTTCCGGGTTCCACAGTAGGAATATAATAATATGGACATGATGGTGCTTCCAGGATCAAAATATTCCGGAGGTAAACTCCCCGGCCATTCGGATCTCCGGGCGCTGGGTGGCCCTGGGCGCCCTTCATTCCGCATTTCACAGACAGCAAAGATACCGAACCAATTTAGAATTGATTTCTGCAACATAAGAGGCCTAAATACAAACATAAATTCGGTACACCAACATCTACAAGCAAATAGACCACACATACTAGCCCTTACAGAAACACAAGTATGTTCTACAACAACAACAGTGAACTACCCCTATCCTGGTTACGACTTACATACTCGATTTAGACATAAGTTCGGAATATGTCTTTTCGTCCGAAGCGACCTTTCATGTCACCGCGAGGAGACACTCGAACCGAACAACTTTGACGTCATGTGGCTCAAGTTCACCGCCAAGGGATTAACCAAGTTTATATGTTGTCTCTATCGCCCTCCGAGCGATAGAGCCTACCAAAGCTTATTTTCAACACTAGCTACCACTTTTGACTCAATACAGGTTGATCATCCCAGTTCAGAAATAATCGTTCTGGGAGATTTCAATGCCCACAACACCAACTGGCTCAAACATCACAACAAGACCGACAACGAAGGTAGAGAGGCTGAAGCATTCGCCATCAGCTGCGGGCTTACTCAAATTGTAGACGAACCAACTCGAATCTCAGAGAGGGGCGAATTCGCCGCCCTCCTGGATCTTTTTCTAACCACCAATCCTGACCAGTACACAGTTACAGTTGGTCCGTCATTAGGTACTTCCGACCACAAACTTATTACAACGGTTTGTGAATTGCCACTCATACAGAAGGATCCACCATTGCCTCGCAAAATCTGGCATTACAATTCTGCAAACTGGGATGATCTAAGGGAGTTCTACCTGGATTTTCCTTGGCTCGACGTCTGCTTTGGCGCTGACGACCCGTCAGTCTGCTGCGAAAAGATCACGCAAGTAATCTCCTCAGGAATGGAAGCATACATCCCAAATTCCATCAAGTTTCCATCAAAAGGAAAGCCCTGGTTCGATGGAAGATGCGAAAGAGCTGTGGGTAGGAAACAGCAAGCCTACAAGAACTGGCAGCAAAATCAGACCGCTGAAAATCGCAATTATCTTGTCGAAGCGAGAAACGAATGCAAACGTGTTATCGACGAAACTAAGGACAAACACAATCAAAGGATCAGGAATAAACTTTTGCAATGCCCCAGTGGCTCCAGGAATTTCTGGTCGGTAGCAAAAGCCGTAAGAAACAACTTTACAGAAACGTCTCTCCCACCTTTGACAGACGAACGTGGCATCACGGCGACTACAGCCAAGGAAAAGGCAAACATGCTCGCCAAAATGTTTTCTTCGCACTCTACCTTAGACGTCCCCCAAGGCAAGACTCTCCCCACCATATCGAACATCAACACTACCATGGCAGAAGTCAAATTTCATCACCGTGATATTCGTAAAATCCTTAAAAATCTAGATACGCAAAAGGCATCAGGACCGGACGGAATACCTGCCATCGTGTTAAAGAACTGCGCCAACGAACTAACACCCGTTTTTTCTAGGCTTTTTTCTCTGTCTTACGGAAAAGGGATTTACCCATCTTCTTGGAAAGTCGCTCGAGTGCAACCTGTTCCAAAAAAAGGCAAGAAAACCACGCCCTCAAACTATCGTCCAATTGCCTTGCTTCCAATAATCTCCAAAGTCATGGAACGTGTAGTCAATCAGCAACTACTCAAGTACCTCGAGAACAACAAAATAATCAGTGATAATCAATACGGCTTTCGCAAAGAGAGATCGACAGGAGATATATTGGCCTATGTCACTCATATATGGAGTAGGGCAATTGAGAACTACGGAGAGTCTCGAGCGATTGCGTTGGATATTTCAAAGGCATTCGACAGAGTTTGGCATGACGGACTGCTCAACAAACTACCGTCCTTCGGACTGCCAGCCTCTCTCTGCAGCTGGCTTGCCAGTTTCCTTAAGAGCCGATCGCTGCATGTTGCAGTCGATGGACACATCTCGGACACATTCACCATCAACGCGGGCGTGCCTCAGGGCGCAATACTTTCACCAACTCTGTTCCTCATCTATATTAATGACCTGCTGACCGAAACAAATAATCCTGTTTACAGTTTTGCGGATGACAGTACCCTTGTCTCCCATTTTAGATCAGAACAACCCTTACCAGCGACTGAGACTCATCACCGCAGACAGGAGCAGATTACAGCAATTAATCAAGACCTGGAGAAAGTTCAAACTTGGGGCGACCGAAATTTGGTCCAGTTCAATGCAGCAAAGACCCAAGCAGCAACGTTTACTAAGAGGGCCAATACAGCGGGCCCTGACATCATTATGGCAGGATCGACCATTCCTTCATCCTCGTCAATCGGGCTGCTGGGTGTCTCGGTCAACAGCAATATGTCATGGCATGACCATGTTGCTAATATCGCAAAATCAGCCTCCCAGAAGCTTGGTGCGCTATTTCGCAACAAAAAACTCTATACACCGCAGCAGTTGCTCTTGTTCTACAAAGCGCAAATAAGACCGTGCTTAGAATATTGCTCACATATCTGGGGTGCCGCACCAAAGTACACCCTAAAGCTGCTGGATTCCATTCAGAAGAGAGCTGTGCGTCTCGTCGGCGACCCGGAGTTGACCCGGAATCTAGATAATCTGGAACATCGCAGACATGTAGCCGAGATATCTCTGTTTTACAGATACTTTCACGGCAGATGTTCCCAGGATTTGGTCCGCCTCACCCCGCCCCTGGCAGCTCCTGTCAGACAGTCACGACAGACGGCAAGAGCGCATCAGTTCGTCGTACAACTGGAAACACCTAGAACATCGCTTTACAAGAACTCCTTTGTCTGGCGCACTGCATCACTGTGGAACTCACTCCCAGGACATCTGTTTCCCACTAATTACAACTTACAAATATTCAAGAGCCGTGTCAATCAACATCTTTCTCTTCTTTCTTCCTTTAGTGTGTGTGCCACTGCCATAAAAAAAAACTAACCGATTTGAATAAACTGGAAATGAAAGACAAATATTTTTTGGCAAAGTATGTATGTATGTCACAAATGTCAAATTTAACAGTTTCGTTATTTATGAACCGATTTGAACGAAAGTTTAGAATTAGATTAGGGAAAATAAAAGAAAAATATTTTTTGTGATAGTATCTGTCAAAAATGTAAAATTTGACAGTTTTGCTATTTATGAACCGATTTGAATGAAATCTTAGAATTAGATTAAGGAAAATAATTATTGACATAGTCTGTCGAAAATGTAAAATTTTACAGTTTCGCTATTTATCAATGTTTTAAAATTCTTGTTTACTAGTTTTAAATTTTTTCACATAGTATCTGTTAAAAATGTTGAATTTGACAGTTTCTCCATTTATGAACCGAATTCGATTAAGGAAAATAAAAGGAAAATATTTTTTGACGTAGTACCTACCTATCTGTCAAAAATGTCAAATTTTACAATTCCGTTATTTATTAACCGATTTGAATAAACTTTCAGATTAGATTAGGGGAAATCAAAGACAAATATTTTTTGACAAAGTATGTATGTATGTCACAAATGTCAAGTTTGATAGTTTCGTTATTTATGAACCGATTTGAATGAAGGTTTAGAATTAGAT